>LOEQ01004944.1:263010-281561 GCA_001685075.1 Bramus lutescens | reverse complement strand
AGAAGAAGAAGAAGAAGAAGAAGAAGAAGAAGAAGAAGAAGAAGAAGAATAGAACCCCTAGTCAAGCGGTGGTGGCATACACCTTTAATCCCAATACTCAGAAGGCAGAGGTGGAAGGATCACTGTGACTGAAGCTTTCATCCCAAAAGGAGAAAAAAAAACCCACAAAGACACAGAGATGGTACAGTCCAAATGAGCCCATAGACATGGCTATTGACTGTTCTTAGCCCATATTCCTGGGTGATCCCTTTGAGCTGGGAATAAATCAATTCTTCTTCCATATTTCTCACTCAGGTTCTGAAATGACAAACTGGTTTTGTCCCCTCAAAATTTCTTTGCTAAAGCCCTGGGAACACACTCACAATCAAGGAAATATAGTGTACACTGTAGGGGACACTGCTTGATGGCTCACCTGTAGACTCCTATGTATCTAGTTCCTTATGCAACCCAGGACCACCTGTTCAGGGAAGTATGCTGCCCACAGTACACTGGGCCTTTCTCTACCAACTAACAATGAAGACAATCCCCTATGGACTCCTGATATAGGTTCCTCTCAATTGAGACTCCCCTCTCAGGTGACTCCAAGTTGTGTGAAGGTAACACTTGAAGCTAGGACAATGACCAAATGCATGTTAGTGTCATTTAAACTTGTCAGAGTTCTCACAGTCTGCACAGAGAGTAAGGTGAGCCACTGGTTAAATGTGGGAAGTCGGCATCAAGTTGACTGCATGGGCTCAGGGGTTCACAGCAGAACTGTTAGCTTCCGAGGTTGGTGACTGATAGCTCTAAGACTGTATTTTACTGTAACGGAAGAACAAAACTTTGCATTTCCTCACTGCTCTATAACTTATTCAAGAAGGAAGCACTTATCAGCTGATAGAAATTTGCTGACTCTTCTCAGATTTGCAAATCTAAAACTTACGAAGAAAATAAAACATGTACCCTTAAAAATTTATGTAAACCTCCCATAACTAAATAACTGAAGAAGAGCTCTAGAGAGAAGGGTACTTCTGTGTGATAGAGCACCTGTCTTGAACAGCTGAGGTCTTAAATTTGATCTCCAGCAGAAGAGAAAGAAGAAAGGGAGTGGTTAGTCAAGGTTCTCTAAAGGAACAAGATAGAATGAACAGATAGATAGATAGATAGATAGATAGATAGATAGATAGATAGATAGATATTCTATCAATCTATTTTCTCTCAATCATCTACCTAATCTATCATCCATCTTCTATCCTCTTTCTCTAAGCTATCTCTCTTCTACCTATCATCTATCTATATCTATACACATGTGCACACATACACATACATATGTACATATACACATATACATCTTATACATATGCATTATATATGGAATTTATTGAAATGGCTTACAGGTTATGGTCTCGGTAGTCCGACAGTGGTTGTATCCTGCAGGAAAGGCTGAGAATCCCAGTGGCAGTTCAGTTTATGAGAATGGATGTCTCAGCAGTCCCAAGAGGTGCTGGAGTCCCGGGGAATTGCTGGAGAGATGATAGTCTTTGGTCTAGGTTGGAATTTTGAAAGAGTAGATTCTAACACCAGGAAAGGAATGCCTTAGCAACAGGATAAATGATGGGTTTGCCAGCAAGAGTGAGGGCAAGAAGGCAAAGAGCAAAAGCTTCTTTCTTCCATGTCCTTCATGTGGGCACCAGAAGGTATGGCTCAGATTTAGGGTGGATCTTCCCACCTTAAAGAATCAAATGAAGAAAAAAAAATCCTCACAGGCATGCCTCATTGCTTGGGTTTTATTTGATTCCAGATGTAGTCAAATAGACAACCAAGATTAGCAATCACAAGAGGGAGGGGGAAAGAGGGAAGGGAGGGAGGGAGGGAGGGAGGGAAGGAGGGAGGGAGGAGCAAGATATGGAGAAAGAATGGTAAGGATAAAGGGAGAGCGAGGGAGTGAAAGAAGGATGGGAAAAGAGGAATTGCTGACTGGAACCATGCAAATTTCCAAAGAGGAAAATGGTTGTGCTTTGGAAGTCCATCCTAGAGAAGTTAGCTAAATGCTTGAGTGAGAAAAAAGCAGAGGGTGCGATCTCTAAGCTTTTGCTTCCTGCCCACAATTTCTCACTACCAAAGGGACAAACCTAAACTTTAAATCCAGGCGTACCAGAGGTTGGAAATCTGGCTTTAAACTCCACTAGCCTCATCTGTGACTGATCTCTGCATGTGTCAGTCATTGAAACCATGCGAAATATTTACAAGTTTCCAGCCTGGGAGCTGGCCCACAACCTTGCCTGTGGGATTCTGAGCAGTACATCCTGGAACATCAGCTTACATATGCCCGAGTCTGCAAAGCCTGCCTTACTTCAGAGTCACTGGAGAAAGTGGACTGGCCTCTGCCCTATGCTGACAGGAGGTGGCAGGCAGTGCACCCTGGGCTTTGGGTTAGAGATCACTACTCCAGCTGCTTCCACTGATGGATGACCTCTGACTCTTCAGATGACTGACGGCTGAATCTCCCTTTGCACTGGTCACACCTGCCATGCGGAGAGCATTTCCTTCATCCTTGTCCTGCACAGGCAATGGGCTTTAGGTCAGCAACTGTGTCAGCAGTTTCTCACCTGTCATCGTGTGAGGACGTCACCTTTGCCAGCCACTGGTGCTCTCCCTTACCTGTCAGCTGGTTCAGCCTGGGCAGAAATCTACAGTCCCAGAAACTAGCACAGTGCCTGGGACTCTGACTTTATTAGATAGCTCTTGAATAAATTAATTCATTATAAGCAATGAGACTATTTTCTGGATCGGTGTGTTGATGTTGTAGAATACTAAGAAGGTGAGCTTGGAAATGTCCATTGGAGCCAGGCTGTGAAGTGTGTTTGACTCCAACTCTTAAGAAGTTTTATGTATCTTGACAGAGGTCAATAACTGTGGCTTTTATTTTTTGAGTGTAGGGTAATGGTTATAAATATGGTTTGAAAAATTACTATGACAACATTCTGAAACTCCTGAAAAATAAAAGAGTAGAGGGAAGTGGCACTTGTAAGTTTCTCAGGATGGGCAGCGCGAGATGAGAACCCGCTCCCACACCCCCACTCCACCCCACCCACACACGGTCTAGGACAGGTTAGTGTGAATGACTAGAAAGAGGTCAATGTTAAGAAAAGATGACCGTGATTAGCAGAGGAATTAGAAAGTGTGATGTCAGGTTTGTTACAGGCTCAGCCTCAGTCCCTCTTGCTGACATAAAGCACTCGGACAAGGCAATTTAAGGCAGTAAGCGTTTATTTGCTCATGACCGAGGCTATGGTTCATCACAGTGAGGAAGTCAAGGCAGCTTGAATTCAAAGTAGTCAGTCATATATGCAGTCAAGAGCAGACTGCAGTGAACCAAAAAGTATGTTTGCTTTCTCCCAGTTAGCTTCCTCTACTTCCATACCCGGGACCCAGCCCAGGAAATGGTGCCACCTACATTTCCAGTGGACTTTCCTGTCTCAATTAACCCAATTAAGAAGATCCTTCACAGGCATGCCTGCAGGCCAGCCTAATCTAAACAATTCCTCATTGAGACTCTTTCCTCTGGTGATTCCAGATTGTGTCAGGTTGACAATTAACATAACCACCCCAATTACCACCTTAAACTGACAACTGACCATCAGGCAGCCAATGGAGATGTCTGCTGAGCCAGGGGAGGAGCCCACACAAACTTCCTCTGTGAGCATTCTGCCTGCTAAGCAGATCCTGGTGATTCAGATCAGCAAGAGGATGGACATCTAGCAAACAGATTGTACGCTATCATTAAAACCACATGGGGTCATGAATAAATTTGATGCTTGTGTTGTTGATATGGCAGGAAAAGGAAGAAGGGAGCAGTGTACGTAGGGTTCATGGTACAGTGCAGAGCTGTGAGGCAAGGGCCTCCCAAGGAGAGCGCTCTTTCTATCACATGATCTGGGTCTCACTAAAGATGGAGTCAGAGAGCTCTTCATGTTCAATAGAAATATACAATGAATCATAAAATTTTTACTGAAATGAGAAATGTGTGACAGACCATTGCATAAGCTGAGAGAAGACACACACACATCCCCTTTACATATTGAAGAGCTTCATGTTCCTTAGAACAACATGAGATCCTATGATTCAGACTTACTTTTACATATAGACAAAGGATATGAAATACACTTTATACATCATTTTTACCTTATGGACAGCTGGAGGGCATTGCAGATGTGCTAAGTGGAAAATGTAGGCAATCTTTGAAGCTGTATTGGGATTGTCTTCCTTGTCCTAGTTGAGGGGAAGGGGCTCAACTTGGCACAAGTCAGGGTAGTTTGAGAAGAAGGACCCTCAGTTGAGGCTATGCCTCCAGCAGATTGGCCTATGGGCAAACCTGTAAAGGCATTTTCTTGATTAATGTAGGAGGGCCCATCTGTGGGTGGTGCCATCCCCAGGCTGGTGGTCCTGGGTTACATAAGAAAGCAGGCTGAGTAAACCATGGGGACAAGCCAGGAAGGAGTGTTCTTCCCTGGCCTCTGCTTCAGCTCCTGCCTTTCATTCCTGCCCTGACTTTCCTCAGCAATAGGCTGCAACCTGTAAGTCAAGTAGACCCTTCCCACCCAGAGTTGCTTTGACTCACGGTGTTTATCACAGCAATAGAAAGCAAACAAGGACATTTGGCATTGGGAAACCTCTAATTCTGATTGTCTACCTGTGTGCTATGATGTGGTCAGGTGCAGACAGGTGAACAGAGAGGAGAGAGCTAATTGCTAGAATTGCATGAGGAGAAGGTCTCTGCAGAGATGTTCAAGGAGATTATTTTATGTCATGCTCTGCCATCAATTATAGAGCAGCTGCTCAGGATTCACTCCTGTAATTATTAACATTTTGCATTTTTAATACTGAGATGTTCTACTTAAGAATCTTTATTCCTCAACGTGGTATACTTCGTATTTTCTGGGAACTGGTGAGTCATTTCTAGATGCTTGGAAAACTATTTGAAATACAAAGGATTTCATTTCTGATAAATCTAAGTAAATTCCTGTTTTAAAAAGCAACCAGTTATCAAGTTTTAAAAGCTCTGAGGTCCTAGTTGAACATCCTAAGACTGTAGCAAACAATTCCTAATGTGTGCATCTTTGAAGGATGCTCAATGGAAAAACAGCCAAGACATGATGTCAATTCCATCTTAAGGCAGAATCTGCAGGACCCAATGCAAAGTCACTATCTTGAGATAACCCTGGGTTTATAAAGTCCTTTATACTAAATACTTCTTGCACTGCCCACCAATCTATAATTAGTTCAAGTTAAATGAAAAAGGAGTCTGAGTGAAATGCCATGTGATAGATTAATGTTTTAAGTCTAAGAGATGTGAGGAATAATAGACATACCAACTGATTCTCGAGTGCTGTGACTGTATTAGGAAAGCATCATGTATACACGCAAAAGTAAACATTTTTTATCTCCTGTTTGCCTTAGGAATCTTTCTAGAACAAGAGTGGCTCTGTTTTTACAGTGCACTTATCACATCACAAGGGTTTGAAAACAATGAAATTTCTGAACATAGTCTGTTTTGCTTTTTATGAAATAGTCCTCTACACTGTGCTTCTTAGAGAAAAACAAAAAAACACCTAGACATTGTACTAGATAGTACAGAGGAAATCCTAACACTGTGGAACCACTTGGTCAGGACTTTCAAGGAGGGCCTAAATCTCATATTTTCTTTTAGTTGGTTTATTGATTGATTGGTTGACTTGGAGACAGGGCTTCCTGTCTCCCAAGGTTGCTTCTCACTTGCTGTAGGCTGAGGACATTGACTTCATGTCTCTACCTCTAGAACAGGCTGGGATTGCAAGCATACACCGCCATGCTCTTTTTTACAGACTGCTGTTGACCCAGCATCCCTAGATTAGAGTGCTCACTGGGCACTCCAATCTAGCTACAGCCACAGACTACATTTCACAGTTTCTAGTGATTTAGTTCTGGATGTAGAGTAGGCTGTTGCCCCCAAGATGAGAAAAAGAGATGATCCATCGGTCATAGTTTATCAAGGGTCACTGAACCGTGACTGGGTGACATGATCGGGGGAACATTGCATCCCTGTGACTCTATCCCTCCAGAGAGGAAGTCCTGCCTATACTCACCAGCTGTCACCACCATGGTTGACTCAGGTTAAGACAACCTAAGAGTCCGTAGCCTATTCAAGGCTTATCTACCTATGACTGCTTTCTGGACTTTCCAAGTTTTACCCGGGGGATATAAATCTATATTTAAATGTATTAGAATGAATATATCTACATTTGTATATCTATATGAATTATAATCTATGAAACACTAAAACATGATTTTTAAATTTTGAGGGAGTACGTTTGGTTGCTGGTGATTTTTCTTACGCTTGTTACAGTGGAGCAAAGCATTTCTTCCTAGCTGGAGATGACGAGTTGCTCAAGTGACTGAAACTATGGAACATGAACCAGCAATGCTGCCGCTGGGAAGGAGGGGTAGCGGTCACATCCCATGGGCCCTGCATGAAGGAATGCAGGGCTTTCAGTGGTAAACAGAACAGGAACTTGGAAAACATCAGCTGTGTTATTAAGCACTCGGATTCCCACACATCCCTTCCCTGGACACTTGGGGGTCCCTGGATGCTGAGTCCATAAAAACCGTCTTGCCATCTCTAGTATGGTGTGGGGAAGAAGCCTGGGGCACAGCCTGTTAAAAGTGATACCCTTTCCACTCAGTATCTCCACATACACGACAGACTTCTGGCTAATAGTATTTTACCTGCAGTCTTGAGCAATGATGATCACTACAAACCCCTATATTACCCATCATCATTCTTCAGAGGGAACATGGGTTCCAGCCAGCATTCACCGAGCAAGTACCAGGACAATTGCTGCAAATTACTCCATTGCAATCACAATGTACGGAACCCTCTCCTGCCCTCCGCAATCAGGTGCAAATGCCTTTTGCTGGGAAATTAACAGATCATACTACTTTGGCACCAGGGAAGCTAGATTTGTGAAGTTTAGACATTATGTATTTTAATTGATATTTATCCCAAACAAAGAATCTATATTCATGTGTTTCACCCCTCTCAATCCAAACCACAGTTTTTGTGGGTTTTTGTTTGTTCGTTTGTTTGTTTGGTTGGTTGGTTGGTTTTGTTTCCTGCAACATCAGGGATTGAACCCAGGGCCTTACACAGGCGGGTCAAATGCTCTTCTATTGAACGACAGCCCTGCCTCTCTTTCTATATTTAATTTCCTGATAGTCTCATCAAATGGCAGAGTTTGAACTTAAACTTAAGATACTCTGCCTTCCTATGCGGTGGGGATGACAGGCCTGTGATACCTGACCTGGTCCAGTTTTAGTCTTCCCTGTTGATTAGTTTTTTCTTAGCCCCGTACCTGCCTTTTCTTGTCGAAATTGTGTCTCCAACCTTTGAGCTTCCAGATCTTTCTGGATTTCCCTAGGGAAAACCTTCTTTGTGATGCTCACAGTACTTTCAAGCTCTACTGAGCATTCAGTGTGCCTGTTACCATGGTTACTTATTCATAACCATCTCTCCTACAGAATGAGAACATGGTGGGTCCAAGGCACAGCCACCTCTGCTCCCAGCAGCTGCTGCATGTGTAATCAAATCCAATGCAAGGGATCAAGATACCTGGGCTTCATGAGTCCTTTTAAAAGATCCCTCTTCTTATTATTTTACAAGACAACTGATCTCTTCGGTTGATTTTTTTTACTTGTTTGATTCAGATTTCATAATGTAGAGATTGATGCATATTAAAATGAAAAATTTTTTAAAGCACACTATTATACACGAATTGTAATTTTACCATATTTTCTAAGCCAATGCATCCGTTGAAATGACTTGGCATTCAGAATAGCAATTCTATGCAAATTTCTCTCTCTTCTTTGATTTGGACTAATCATGATCTCATGCTCTTTGAAATGTGGCCCAAGCTCTTTATAGCAATGACACTCCCCCCATGTGCACTAGATTTTAATGCCCTAACCAGGACATTTCTACCACCCCCTGGAAGTCTCAGAGATAATCAAGGAAGAGAAGGTGGACAGAGTGTAAGATCCAGAAGACAGAGAGGAGGGATGTGAGGTGCTATCTGCTAGGCATTGTGTGCCCATTGCCACCATGATCTCTGCAGGTGTTATTGCCTGCACTGGCCTGCACAAGACTGGCCCAGTCAACAGTAAATCATGGAAAGGGTGTTACCCTTCCCTGCTGAACCACTGACTATTGGTAGAGTCTGGGGAAGGGGCAGTAGTTGTCTTCCACTCTCTTCCCACTGGGTAGCCCACCAGGCTCCACTGGAAAGTTCTATACCCACAGTCACCTACAAGGCCCCAACTCAGAGAGATGCAAAAACAAAGCAAAAAGACTGGAATGTGGGAAAGAGACCTGTATGGAGGGGCGAGGATGGAAGAGAAGATGGAGAGACAGTAATCAGAAGATGTTATTTTAAAATACTCCTTAAAAAGAGCGTTAAGAATATAAAAATAGTTCTGAGCTCTAGCATATTCGAAGTTCGGTTTCATAGGAAAATTCTCTATGTGCATAATAAAAAGATGGTTCCCAGATGTGTGCCTTCTGATTGCCAGGAATTTGTTCTTTATGCTATCAGGTCACTAACAACCTATCAAAGGCTTCCATAGCATCAAGCATTCCTCCTATCCATGGATTTAACTCGTGTTTAGAAAACTCTAAATGCTATCTTTTAAAATAATTATTTATGTGTATGTGTATGAGTGTGTGGAGCGGTCAGAAGACAATGTCTGGGAGGCACTTCCTTCCTTCCAATATGTGGGTCCCAGAGGATTGAACTCAGGACTTCAGACTTGGCTGCAAGTGCCTTTCCTGCTGAGCCAGCCCTCTGGTACAGTAGGAAGAAGCTAACTTTCTCCACTAGTTCTTCAGTGTTCAGGAGCATGAGAGGCAAAAGACACTGAGATTCCTCTTTTATGGAATAAGATTCAATGCCTAAAATACTTTCTTTCTGGATGGCTGAGGCCAGCCCAATGACACATTGCATTAATGAAGCCATTGCCAGCTTGTCCTGAGACTATAGGGCACAGTAATATTATAAAATAGATGATTCAGGTGGGCATCTAGTATTTGAACTATTCAAATCAGGTAACTGCCAGGTGGTAGTCCTTGTGTTTAGCACTGTGTTAAGTTATAAAGACACACAAGACTTGGATTTTATCCTAAGGGACTATCACAAAGTTAATTAAAAGTATATGAATTTTTATAAGTTAAGTTGTGTCTAGTAAGTTCATCAGTTTTAGCCTACATTTTGAGGACTATAGACAATCTTTACAAGCCATAAGTGATAGCTCTGCCAAGCTCCAACTCCAACAGTGAGGGAATGTGAGGAAAAGAAGAATTCATTTTAACCTGAATGCTTTACCTTTTTTTTTTTTTTTCAAGACAGGGTTTCTCTGTGTAGCCATGGCTGTCCTGGAACTTACACTGTAGACCAGGCTGATCTCAAATTCAGAGATCTGCCTGCCTCTGCCTCCCAAGTGCTGGGAATAAAGGTGTGTGCCACCACTGCCCAGCCTTTACCTGAATCTTAATAATAAAATCTTAGATAAAACTGTGATACATAATATATACTATATATTGCAATTTTTGTAGAAAATTCTATTTCCCAATTAGGGCTAATATAGTCTGAATTGTATTGTTTTCACATGAAAAGAAGGTGTCAAGCAAACACACATATTTCCAGGACACTGTGGAACATTTCAAATGCTGATCAGTTTAACTATTATAAGTCAGGACTTACAGATTTGAAAGTTACTAATTTAATTTTACTCATTCAGTGAGTGCTGTGAATGCAGCTTGATTTTTTTTTATTAATCTAATTGAGTTATTTCTGTACTGAAAAGAACATCAATTCTAGGGCCCGGTGTGGGGTAGGGGTCAAGATGGGGCAATGCAGAGGGTAAGGTCGTCACTTGGCGGTTAGAGAAGAAAGCACAGCTCTTAGTGCCTGGATGAGCCAGCTCTGCAGCAGGAAAGAGTCTGCAGCAGACTTTGGTGCAGTGGAATTGATGGAAGGTAGAATTCTAAACAAATTGCTTTAAAATCTGAAAAACATCTCAGCTGGGGAGACACATAGCACGTGTGTGCACACATGCACGTATGCACACACACACACCCACACCCACACACAAAGTCATATCCGCCCCGTTATTAATTAGCATGAACTGAATAGAAGCTTTACACTATACCGTGAACACTTCCCGATAACACACAATTTCATGATAATGGCCGGTGCGTGTCACGTGGCTGTCTGAAAACCCGGGCTGAATGCATGGTGAGCATCCAGCTAGATGGATGATTCCTCATTTGCATACCCCTTTAGATTTATTTAACCAGTCAATTAGCATGATTGTCCAACATTGTCTTTTTCAGTGAGAAAGCAGCAAGCTTTCAAACTAAAGGAGAGATGGTGACAAGGCCATGTTTGTACTCTGGTAAGTGGACCTCAGTCCAATCCTGGATGTGAAGTTTGAGTCCTACCTCATCTTGGCATTTTGTCCGCAGCTTAGAAGCTTTGGGTAGGATTGGGTAAGTCGTCCTTTTTTAGCATGGCTAGATTAGTGGATCTGGAGAGATGGTTCAGTGTGAATGAGTGTTTGCTGCTTTTTTAGAGGACCTGCGGTCAGTGTCCAGAACTCACTCTAGGCAGCTCACTCTCCCCTATGAGTCCAGCTCCACCTGTGTCACCCTTTTCTTGCATCTGAAGTGAACCCACATCCCTGAGCCCCGCCCACACATATGTACATTAATAAAACTAAAAGTGAATATTTTTTTAAAAAAAACATGGCAAGAGTTGGGGAGTCAGAAAGGGGTCCTCAAGATCACTAAGAGAAGTGGGTCCAAGTTAGCTCTTCTGGTGATACTTACTCTGTGCTGGATAGTTTTATGTCAACTTGACACCAAACTAAAAAAGCTGAAATCATCTGAGAGAAGGGAGCCTCAATCAAGAAAATGCCTCCATTAGACTGGGTTGTTGGCAGACCTGTAGGACATTTTCTTAATTAGTAATTGATGAGGGAGGACCCAACCCATGGTGGGTGGTGCCATCCCTGGGCTGGTGGTCCTGGGTTCTATAAGAAAGCAGGCTAAGCAAGTCATGAGGAGAAAGCCAGTAAGCAGGACCCCTCCATGGCCTCTATCAGCTGTGCTTTTGTAGTCTTGGAAGGTGTTTGTTTAAGTGAATTGAAATCTGCAAAGTTTTAAGGCACAGAAAGCCATTTTGCTCCAGCCTCCAGGTTCCTGCCCTGTTTGAGGTTTTGTCTGACGTCCTTCAATGATGAACAGTGATGTGGGAGTGGAAGCCAAATAAACCCTTTCCTCCCCAACTTGCTTTTCAGCCATGATGCTTCTTCGCATCAATAGAAACCCTAACTAAGACAAGCTCCCACTGCAGGTTCATGTCAGACACGTGACGCATTTAGATTTTAACTCGGATTGGAGCTCCGTATTCCTGACTTCCAGAGCATGGAACATCTAAAACTCCTGTACTTCTGCCCGAGAATACACCCCATGAAGCAAGACAAAAGGACCTTATCATTTGAAACACATGGTTTCCCCCTTGGGCCTCAAGAAAGCCTGGATCAAGCCATGAACACAAAACCATTTGGTGCATGTCTTGAGATACAACCTTCTTTAACAAGTACAAAATATTCACTTAACTGTTACTACGGATAACAGAGAATCACCCTTTTTTGAGCCACTGCCTGGTTTTATTCACCATCTAGAACCAGCAACCTGCTTGCCATTTATTCACCAAAGCTCTGCTCTGGGGTTTTGGTGAACAGCCAATATCACAAAGCTAGCATAGCTTCCTAAAATTATTGCCTTCCATTCTCATTGTCTTGTTCTGTGCACATCAGGTCACGCTGCCTTGGATTGGGTGTATCTCGTCAGCTACAATGTGCCTTGTATCTGTGGTTCACTAATCACTCAGGATTGTAGGTGCATCAACCCTGGGGTTATCTCTGAGACTATGATTCTGCTACCCACAGCAGTGACTGCTATAAAGTTTGCATTCCGTGAGTATTAATACATGAAAATATTGCCAGGAAAATAGAGCAGCCTAGGAGCATGACTTCCAGTATGGCCTGGAGTTTTTGGTGTTAGATAACAGACCCACGAGTGCCCCATGCATGTGTTCTAAGAGTAAGGATCAATTTTGAGTAGGATTCCCATAAATCACAAATGTAAGTGTCAGAATCCCCTGGAGAGAAAGGGGCAGTGCAGAAACTCAGCAACGAGCTATTTAATACCTATTACCAGAACGCAGTTCTTGAAAGTTTAACTCATGGCTTAAGTAGCCTGACTCAAGGGATTCATTTCCAAAGAAGGAAAGAGGTCCCCACACTGACTCTTGTTTAAACATGGAATTCACGGTCTGGTCTAGATTCATGTGTATAAGTGCCAGAGAAAGCTTTCATTACTAAAGGCAATGTAAAATATGTTTCTCTATGCTTGCCCATTGAATCAGGGAAGCAGGAGCCTGAGACCATCAGGCTATTGGGTGTTGAGACTCATCGACACCTCTTTAACTGCCATCAGTAAAAACGAGGCTTTCCATAACAACCAGACTGCTTTTACTAACGTGGAAGTGCAGTTTTCTTGATGCTTTAAAAGATTCAGATCATTGTAGTTTTCAAAGACTGAGGAGATAAGTCACAAGAAAGGGAATATTTTGCACAAAGATTATTTACTTCTGATTTAATATTTTCTTTTCCTGACCTGGAAAATCACTTACTTACCATGGAGATTTGCTTATGCTTGCATAAATGATGAAAGTGCTACTTTCTTGCTCATTTTTATCAAAGAAGATGCTGTCTTCTTGTTAAAGGTTTATGATTTATTTGTGTGTGTGTGTGTGTCTGTCTGTCTGTCTGTCTCTGTGAGTGAGTGTGTGCAGGTACCCTCTGAGGCCAGGAGAGGGGGTTGGCATCCTCTGGACCTGGAATTACAGGTGGTTATGAGATGCCCAGTGTTGATGCTGGGAACTAAACTCATGCTCTCTGCGAGAGCTGAAAATGTCCTTAACCTTGGAGCCATCTCTCCAGTCCCAAGTGTGCTGTTTTCTGATATGAACATCATTAATTTGAGACCATAAACTTCTACCCACTAAATTAAAAGTCATAAGCTTGACTTCGTGTGTTGGAGTGTCCCTGACTATGCTGATTTACCTTAAAACTCTCATCCCACCCTCACAGTAGTATAGTCAAAGCCATTTAAAGTGTTCTAAACACATCCTGACTCAGCAAGCTGGTAACAATAAATTCTAACTGTAACTCTGGGGACCACCCAAGAGCAGTTGCTCAAGAGTTTTGTTTTGACTATTGGTCTTGATTTAAAAGTAGAGACATTTACAGATGCACGAAGAAGATGCCAATTGCTTCCCTGTGGTTTCTTCTAAGAAAGGAAGCAAGAGGGGTCGGCAAGATGGCTCATTGTGTAACAACACTTGCTGCTAAGCCTGATGACCAGCGTTCAGTCTCCAGAAACCACAGTGGAAGCAAGGAACCAAACCCACTCTTGAAAGTCATGCTCTGATGTCCACACATACACACATATACACACATACACATATACACATAAAAGATTTTCATGATGAATCCATTCTTACAGTTGAAAACAGACTCCTTGAATTAATGTTTTATTAATAAAGAGTAGACTTAGAAGAGGTTTAAAGGAGTCTTCCGTTTAAAACTTCAAGAGGAAGCCAGTGAATTACAGCATCCTGGGATGTTGGGAACTTGGACATTGGGTTTCCTTAGGGTTTCTGACTTCTGAATTTATGCTACTTTTACACCTAGAAAAAGATTATGGGCATGCCTTTGTGGCTGAAAAGTGATTACAACCCCAAGCTACCAAAAGAGAAAATGAGCCTTGGCATGGTGAGAACAAAGCTCCTGTGCTGTAACAAAAAGCAAGGCTAGGTAGCAGCTCTCATCTCAGGACTTAACCTTGGTGGCACAAGCTAACCATCTTGTGATACCCCCAGGGGGCTGGGGCTCTCAAATTCTAACTTTTGATACTAAAGCTTGGCCTCTGTTTGATCTTAAGCCACTCATTTATTTATGGAACAGCAATCGATCAGTTCTAATACCAGGTCAGATATTGGAGATATCAAAAAACGAGGAGAGACTTGATCGTCCCCTTCCCTGGGCTAGGACACCACTGAGAATAGACAGGAGAGCGGTTATAATAAAACGTGACTAGCACAAAGGCAGAGGCAGCCTACCCCAGCTTCCAGGGAGGGACAGCGCCTTTGAACTGGATCTGAACTGGACCTTGAATTTACAAAAGAAAGGAAGAGACGATACTGGCTGGAGCACGGAGAGAGGGTGGGGCTCCCGGAGAGAAATCGCCCTATAGAAATCCAGGAAGGGTCAAATTTCACTGAGCCCTGAGAGAAGCAGCCTATCATTACATCATCCTTTGTGCTATGGCCAATCCCGAAGGATTTACAATGATCTGGAGGCTAGAAGTTGAAAAGCAAGGTGCCGGCACCTGGCGAGGGTCTCTCTGATGCATCGAAACATGCCAGGGGGCATTACGTGGGTAGGGAGAGGAAGGAGGTGCCAGACTAATCCTTTATAAATAACCAAACTGTGCTGTGAAGATGGTTCTGTCCAGAAAGTGCCACCTTACAAGCAGGAGGTCTGAGTTCCATTCCCAGGACCCACAAAAAAGTTGTGTGTGGTGCCACCATCTGCCCCCTCGTCACAGCATTAGGTGATTGAGACAGGTGGGTTTTTGGGGGGACTCACCGGCTGGCCAGGCTAGCCTAATTGGTGATCTCCAGGCCAATAAGAGACCCTGTCTCAGAAGGAAGGGAGATGGCTCCTGAGCAGCATCTGGGACTGACCTCCTGTCTCCACACTTGTACATGCATGTACATGAACACATGCACACGACACACAGAGAACATCACAACAGAGGCCAGCACATAGTCAGTGAGAAGGCAGGGGCCAAGCTGACCGCTCACACCCTTCACTAAAAAACTCAGAAAGGCCCCAGTCATCTGGAAAAGAAGTCCCAGGACTGTCACACTGGGACATGGTTGAAGATACCATCTCCAGGGACTGCCAGCTGAAGATGACCCCAAATAAACTTACGATCAAACTGAAAAAGTTAAAAAAAAAACAGAAAGCAATCAAAGCTTCCACAAATGTGATAATCCTGCTTTTTAAAAATGCAAAGCACATGAACTATAGCCTCTTTCACCAAAAAGAAAAAAAAATCAAAACAGTCAATTCTAGCTTTAACCATATTGATAAAGTCCTTGATCGCTGTAATGGGAAACTTCAGGGACATTTATGTTTACTTTCTCTTGCTATGTCACTCACTGTTAACTACAAACCTGCTGCCTCTCCGTTTCTGCAGGTCTGGAGGCCACACAGGCTTTGCTGGTCCTCCACACTGCAAAGAAGATTTCAGCGAGGTTGTGCCTTCTCTGGATTTCAGTGAAGTCTTCTAAGATTTTATGGCTGTTAGGAAAATTAATTCCTTTGCACTGGTACAACTCAAGCTCCCAGACTCTGATTCCTGCCTGGATTCCATGCCATGCAGCAGTGGAAACCATTGTTACTTCCTTCTCCAAGGTCTCCACAGGAACCTCTCACGTCAATCTCCTGAGACAGCCTTATATAAAATAGGACATCATAGAAGTAACATGCCTTCCCATTTAGTTGATTAAAAGCAAACAATGGATTTGTCACCGGAATTGAAGGTTCAAGATGAGTCTTAATCTGTTAAAGCAATGGTTCTCAACCTTCCTAATGCCGCATGCAAACCTTCAATATGGTTCCTCATGTTGTGGTGACCTCCAACCATAAAATTATTTTTGTTGCTACTTCATACCTATAATTTTGCTACTGTTAAGAATCATAAGTAAATATCTGTGTTTTGTAATGATAGAAAATTTTTAATGGAAACAAGAATCCAGAGAGAACAATAAGAGAAAGGGCAAAGAACCGGGAGCCAGTGAACCACAAAAGTAGGTTTTCTATTGTTATTGTGTATGTGTGTGTGTTTGTATGTGTGTATGTGTGTGTATGTGTGTATGTGTGTGTATGTGTGTATGTGTGTGTGTTTGTATGTGTGTATGTGTGTATGTGTGCGCGTGTGTTTGCATGTGTGTGTGTGTGTGTGTTGTACAGGTGTAAGCCTTTACTTACCACAGTGTACTTGTGGATATCTGAGGACCAATAGGAGTCAGTTTTCTCCTTCTCCTTCTAAGTAGATTCCTGGCATGCAACTCTCAGGTCACTACCATCAGCTTTGCCCAATAAAAGCTTTGCCTGCTGAGCCATTGTGCCAGCCCCGTGTTTGCTACCCTTGTAGGAGTTTTTAATGTATATTTATGCCATTATTCATGAAGTGGATAACCTTTTTCCACTCTCTAATCATGGTATTTCTTCCCATGAACCTCTCGAAAAATCCCACAAGGCGTGGGCCAAACCACAAGGCTAAATGACATTCAAATGCAGCCAAGGTCCTCTGGGGACACAGAGCTTCCACTGTGTGAAGAGATCACAGTTAGAAAACCCCTCTTAGCATCTTTGCACCTGATCTGATATAGAAGGGAAAAAACAAACAAACAAACAAACAAAAAACACCAAAGTCCCAGGATACTGAACCACAAATAGGCACTTTTGGCTGTCATGAAATACACCAGCCTTTTCTTTGGAGAGTCCATGTCTTACTTATTGTCTAACTCATCTCATTCTCCCTCAAGGAACATGGGCTGCCCCGAGAAGCTTGTTGTGGGGAGAGGGCAGGCCTCTTGTTTTATAGTTGCTTCAGGCCAAGAAAGGGCATGGGCTCTACCTATGGATGCAGTTTCCTTGACGTGCTGGTGAGGGAAGCAAGGCTCTTTAGCTGATGGTGAAAGCCTATTGCTGTAACAGGAGTTTACAGACTGAAAGGCCCTGAGGTCCCCTTCAGTCCAGTGTAGGACAAACTAAACATGGTAAACGCCAAGAAAATGAACCTGGGAAGTCAATGAAGGACATAATGACCTTCTGTCTGGAGGAAACAGATTGACTTTGGCTGTGATTCTTGGATCCCAAACAACATATTCAGCAGCTAATGAGGTGGCAGGGTCTGCCAGATGTCTTGTGAGGTCCTGGATGGTTTGAGTAGACACTGGACTAACAGCCCAGGTGATGCTCCTTGAGCCTGTTGTCACTTTCAGAGAGACGGGGACAACAGCAGGTTAATGTCTGCTCCCAGGCTGTTGGTTTTTTCGTTTGTGTTTTTATTTTGTTTTGAGGGGGTATTGGGGCCTAGCAACAGCTGCACTGCCTGCTACATTTGTGACGTTTATTTATCACAGGGACAAGCAGATGTTTAGTCTCCTGGAAACTCAGGGACAGTATTGAGAACAGGGTGGCACCTGACAACCAGCCGATGAGGCAGGCAAGACAGGATCAGAATGAGAAGCACATGAACTTCCAGAAACAGAGGACAAAGATAGAAGCCTACTGGTGCTGAGGGTTCACCCCAAAGTAAACTATATTCACTGTCTTGAAGAGGGCTCTGAAGTCCCCCACAGCCACTCAGACACTAGAGGACACTCTGCCCCCTTGCCCCTTGTTCTGGGGTTGACATTGAACATTAAGATTTAATTTGATTGGAACTCTCCAGCCTTTAATTTTGAGGGCACTAGAATGTTCTGGAAGACCTGACAAGCTTCTTCCCAACCAGATGTGAGTCCATGTTTCTTTTCAAATGACTTTATTAACTGCCCAGGCCCTCAGTCATAAGGAAACTGGTGCTGGATTGAATAGATAGCACTCAAATTCCATGTTATTGTCTGTCTCGGGCTTCTAAAGTGTCCCAGCAGCTGAGTCCTTTAAAGACCACAGAGCAGACGACGAGCAGCCTTCTGTAAAATGTCTCAAAGATCTAGGAAATGATTCCGATTTGGGAACTGCTCAAAGACAGCTTCAGAGGGCAGTTCGGTGGACTTCTGAGCTTTCCTTGCACTGGGTGTCTTCACACTCAAGGGAGGGGACAGAGAGGGGCACGGCTAGTGTTATCATGTAACTCGTCCTCTAGGTGTTGATGTCACCAAAGTCATCGATCAAACTGCTTACTCCAGAAACAGATCAGAAATAGAGAGGAGTGACATTAGGAGACACTGAGGACCAGGGGCCTTCGTGATTTCCTACCAGATGGAACCGGAAATGGAAGAGAAGTGAGAGCGAGAGAAAACAAAAAGTGAGAATGTAGCAATCAAAGAAAGGGTACCTGACAAAAAGTTCTCAACACATGAGTCCTGCAAAAACACGGGGAAGCCTGGGGCATTCTTGTAATCTCAGTATCCAGGAAACTGAGGCATGAGTCTGTTCCATCAGTACTGGGTTTGTCTTTCTCATGGTATCAAATAGTAGAAAATTTATTTAAATACATTTAAATGTCTGAATGGCCACAGATAGTAGTGTCAATATAAAGCGCAGTATAAAATAGTCAGTTATGGGGGCTGGAGAAATGGCTCAGTGGTTAAGAGCATTGCCTGCTCTTCCAA
>LOEQ01004944.1:249786-262880 GCA_001685075.1 Bramus lutescens | reverse complement strand
TAGTCAGTTAGTTAAATTGAACTGGCCTGTGAGTGACCAATAAGTTAACAGCTAGTCTTAGGTGTTGAAACCAAAGCATCCACAGAGACAAATCTATTCAGATGTCAGCAATGATATGAAGAGTTTGCTGGTGAAAATTAATTTTAATTCTAATTAAAATGGAATTAATGTTAAATTATTTTTCAAAATGAAGATAGCCTTGAAAATAATTCACAATAAGAGCAAGGTGTGAAGAGTTAAAGCTCCGTACAGAAAGGGGAGACATTCCCCCCACAGTGAACAATTCATGACAGTAACAAAAAAAAGTACAAATCTTAGTACCAAGTACCATCCTTTAACACCATCTAGAAGGATGACTCATGCATTATAGACGCCTTATTCATTCTGAGACTATTGATCTATTAAATAATATCACATTCTCCACAGTTCTATTCCATTTCTCCTCCCTCTTTAGTGCTGCTGGTAAGTTAACTTGCCAACAAAAGCATCAAAACAAAAATATTTCATTGGTGCCTAGAGAAATGACCCAGTGGTTATGAGCACAGGCTTCTCTTCCAGAGGACCCAGGTGTAATTCCCAGCATTCATATAGTAGCCTGTAAGTCCAGTTCCAGGGGAATCAGATGCCCTCTTCTGGCCTCCATGGGCACTGACTGCATGCACATGGTGCATACGCATACATACAGGCAAAATACTCATACCCATGCAATACAAAAAAGTTTAAATGATGTTAAAAGTTTACAATGTCTTTTAAATGTTAAAACTAGTTTCAGGGTTACTCTAAAAACATTAGAATTATTCTAAAAATATAGAACACTAACAAGAAATACAAAGTAGTGCACAGCTGATGAAGTGGAAGCCAAGCTACAGTAATGGACATTAACAGAGATAGATCATTAGTGTGTTCTAATCATCCACTTAAGACATCTCTGCAATCTTCATGTGACAAGCACTGGTGTCGTATGAAAACGGAATGAAGGGGCTGGCAAGATGGCTCAGCTAGTGAGGTAGCTTGTCACTAAAAGCCTGATTACCTGAGTTCTGTCTTCACTATCCTCATGGTCATAATTTATCTATCCCTCCAATGGGCTCATGTGAAGAATTGTTGGGAGAGCCTGCTCATTCGTTCCTGGACACTTAGACCCGAAATAATCACACAAAACTATGTTATTTAAATCACTGCTTGGCCAATCACTTAAGCATATTGCTAACTAGCTCTTATATCTTAAATTAATCCATTTCCATTCATCTGTGTATTGCCACATGGCTGTGGCTTTCCGGGTAAAGTTCCGTCTGGCATCTGTCTCCAGTTGGGCTACATGGCTTCTTGCTGACTCTGCCTACTCTCTCTCTATATCTTTCCCAGCCTGGCTATATTCTGTTAAGCCATTGACCAAAAGCACCATCTTTATTAACCAATGGCAATAAAACATATTCACAGCACACAGAGGGGAATCCCACCTCAAAGGATGTAAGAATACTCATGGTTCACACACCATGTACAATAGGAAATGTTTCACTGTAATGAAACTGGCTTATTATAGGTGTCAGAGTTGGATTGTTTCATATATGAAATGATAATGTCATCGGCCTAAAGGATAAGATACTAGATATCTAAAAGATGCTAAAAGATGTGTCAGCTTTTGGGGCTCTTGGTACTGCAGACTTCTATCTCGAGGTGTGTGACTTATTTCCCTCCATAGAGAAGTGAGGTTGGATGCTCACCACACAAGCAGCTGGGCCAGCATCACTGCTGAGTGCTTAGTTCCCAAAGATTCAATGATTGGCTGGTGTGTTCCTGTCACCACCTGTTGTGTGGATGGACACACACCTGCATCTAATCTGAATAACACCAACACATGGTTCAGCTGGAAGTGCATGGAAGTGCTTTTCTTAGTAATGTCAGTTGCCAATTTTTACCATCTAAATTTTGAGGCTAAGGAATATTTAAGATTACAGAGCAATATAGACAAGATTGATTAATTGATTGGTTGGTTTGTTGATTGACTGATTGGATTCTTTCTCCCTTCCTTCATTTCTTCCTTTCTTCCATTGCCAGATTCAGTAACCTGAAAATAGCCAAGTGATATAGATTGAGGCCTTTTAAGAAAAACATTTAATGTATTTTTGTTTTCATATATGAAGAAAAGGTTGCAAGTTTGGTTTGTTTCTTTCTTTTGTGTGGTGTGTGTGTGTGTGTGTATGTGTGTGTGTGTGTGTGTGTGTGTGTGTGTGTGTACCAGTGATTCACATGTAGAAGTTGGAGGACACTTTCTGTTCTCCCCTTCCGCTATGTGGACTCTAGGAATTGAACTCAGGCCATTAGTCTTGGCTACACTCACTTTTACCACATGAGCCATCTGGCCGACTCTAGTTTTATGTATAAAGGTAAAAATTTAAGTCTGAAAAATGCCTCCCTAAAAGAAGATAATTATAAGGTTTTTGTTAAATATGATACTTCATAATTACCTACTCATGACCAAAGCCAACATTAAATTCAAGGTCTCTGGGCATCTAAGCTCAAATTACCCCCTCCAGAGACACACAGAAATAATTGTGTGACAAATTGCAGGATTTCGTGCAACATCTTAAGAGATTTCATGATTCCTATGTCGTTTTATTTTAGGGTGTCCTTAATGTCTAGGACCATTCATGTCCTAAGGTGAAATGGTGTCTTTTCAAAATATCAGAATTTATTGACCAGTGATGAATTCACAAACTGTATGGGTTTTGTTGTATGCAATGTGCCAAATAGTCTGACTTCACTTGAGAGCTGTCCATTGGCAGACTTGGTTTCTTTTATTTCCATTTTAACATGTAAGTGTGTGTAGGCTACAGGATACTTGTAAAAGAAGTAACCATGTCCAAGGAGTCCCAAGGGGCCTCAGTGGACACATAGGACTGGTAAAAGGCAGAGTCAGATCAGTGGTTGGCAGCCAGAGGACAACTGAGGGTACCCCAGAGCCAAACCATAGGGCACCATGGTTGCCCAGGCCAATGGGTGAGATCTAGTTAGAGAGGCAAGGTTTAGGACCATAGAGTCACAGGGCCACAGAGATGAGATGGCAGGCCAGGTCCAGACGGAGGAGATAGACAGAGCTCTGGTAGGCCACATTAGTGGCAGAGCCTATGCTGAGAGAGGGCACTGGGAGCACATGGGAATTCTCAACCTGTTGGCCCCTTGATGTACTCAGCGAGGGGTCTAATGACAGCTTGTAGGGTTGTCAGAACTCCAATGTCAGGGGTTCTCCTCTTTATGGGGTCCTGTTGCCTGCTTTTCCTGATATGATTTTAATCAATTTGCTTTGGTAGATTTATAGGGTGGCACTTTTTTTCTACCATTAAGAATATGGTCTCTGCCAGTCTGTGCCTCCTGGTGGTGCTGGACATGGGGTGGAGTCTACACACTCAGTAAGGTTCTGAGTCCTCCTGCCTAAGTCTGTATAATAGTAGAGCCAATGGAAAACATTAAATGGGGCCAAGGGGCAAGGTGCTGCCTGAAGCTGCTGTTTTATATAACGTGAAACAACCATAAGGGAGACTCAGACTACTCGACAGTTTCTCGTGTTCTGGCTCTGAGCCTGGGATGGGGCCTTTCTGACATAAGCTGTGAATCACATTTGCCTGTGATGCCTTTTGAACATCATGCTAATATTTTCAATCATTCTAATAAAATGGAATAAATTATCATCTAATTAAATTAACAACATGGAAATGCTGTACCTCTTGGGAAACAGACAGTGCTGACTTACTCTAATGGCATTATTAATCCTTTGTTGGCATCTCCAGCCAGAGTATAGACCTGGTCTGGGGTCACTCCTGACATCAGAGTGTTACTACTTCTGAGTCAAATTCTCCCTCATTTCTGGGTCTTCTCTCTCATCTCACAGTGGACCTAGGTTCTTTAATTTCCCTTGCTCTTTAAAACTCCACCATGGGGAGCTGGAGAGATGACTCAGAGGTTAAGAATGCTTACTGCTCTTTCAGAGGTCCTGAGTTCAATTCCCAGCAACCACATGGTGGCTCACAACCATCTATAATGAGGTCTGGTGCCCTCTTCCAGAGTGCAGGCAAACATGCAGACAGAACACTGTATACATAATAATAAATCTTTAAAAAAGAAACTCCACCAAGATATCCACAAAATTAGGTTTCTCTGTTTAGGACTCTGCAACCCTTCTGTCACTCAGGTCCAGGGAGTCGAATCCCTCACTGTGTCCCCAAGCCTTTCTGAAGTTTTCTGTGTACCTCTATTCCAGTCACTACATCTATAAATATTAGTTACTGTCCTACCCTTGTCGCTTTCTTTGGAGAACCATTATCTCCTCACCTTAGCTCCTTTCCTCTTTTATCTGACAAGGGACTTGATGAGCTATGTCCCTCTTCCCTCCTCAAAGGCACTAAAATGAAACTTTGGTGTTCTGCATGGAGTCACCCTTGAAGATGTCAAGAAGCAGTTGGGACAGGAAGGATCTCCCTTGGTTGGCATTGGGGAGGCCCTGCACTCTCTCTGGCTTCTGCTGGCCTGTCACATGGAGGCTTACAAGCATGTTCATGCACAGCTATGTGTTGAGACTATTCCATCAAATGTGAGCAAACGAAGGGTGACCACAGTTAAATGGAAAAGTGGACTCTCAAGCATGAGTAGCACAATAACTCCTACTAATGACTAAGTGAATGATTTGACTTGATCTTTTAGCCTTGGGCCCAATGAACACCGCACATAATTCAGTGGTTAATAGCAAATTTCATAGGGTTTAGATATTACAGGTTTATGTTAAAAACTAACAGCAACTCATGGCCTTGGACTGAAATACTAAGAGGATGCTACAGGGGCCAGAGCTCCCCTGCTCTCCCAGCTTCCACCTTACCACAAACTGAACCAGTGCACATCATTAGCATAGGGAGAAAGCATGGATATGTGTGGAAGGTCACGGTCTCCTGCAGGGCCAAGAGAGACTCACACAAGATCATGAGGTCACTTTGGAAAGGCTGAAAAACATCTTTTCATATTTCCTGTTTTCAGAAACAGTTCTGCCAGCACAGCAAAGTGGCTGCAAATAGACAAGTGAGACAAAATGAAATAAAAACCGAACCAGAGCCCACCCTCAAAAGAGCTCTGTAAAGGAAATTGGGGTGAACCTACTGAGGTTTCCCAGATCTCTCTTTCCCCCATGTAGTCAGACTGGGGGCAAAAGGCAAAATGAGGGACACCACAGGGAGGCTGACTCCAGCCAGGCAAGAGGTGATGGGGGTGAACACTGGGTGATGGAGATGGAAGTAAAAACATCCTTGACCCTATGTGAACCAAGAAGCTGGGATTGAGGACTGCAAAAGAAATCACATAAAATAACATAGCTGGAAAGTCTGTGTCCTCAGACATGGACCATCTTGGCCTGCAATCCTCATGCTATTTCTCTTTTCTTACTTTAAGAAATAAGAAGCAAAATTTCTGTTGCACAGATTCTTTATATTTGAGGAAATTATGCTATATTATCATGGGGGAAAAGACAAGAGTGATATTGAAGAATAAATAAACAAGAAAAGTGTCTCAAGAGTCTCCAAGAAGTCCGTTGACAGGGTAAAAGGGGTGTTTCGTTTCTTCTTGGCCTGACTGTCAAAATGACCTCATCTGAGGAAGAATTTAAGTCTAGGAGAAGGAATCATTGGTTCCCCTTTGATCCTGTGAGTGTGCACACAGAGCACTGTGGGTCCTCTAAAAACAAACAGACTGAACTAGCTCCTCACTGCCTTGGCCACGACAGGTACTCGAACTTTTCTGGAGATCTTATATGAAGTCATAGCCCAGGAAATACACATATAAACACAAGCATACAGTGGCAAACACATAAACACACATGTGACAGAAAAACACAGAAACATACTCTAACACAAACACACATTAACACGAACATACATGCTCACAGTAACACATACTAAAACACTCAAATTCTCAAACACATTCACACACACACACACACACACACACACACACACACACACCCTAAAAACAAGCATTTCCAAAACTAGTATTTATCTCTCCATTCTTTGAAACATAGATTCTGGAATCTGACGTTGCATTTTATTTTTTAAATACTAGTGTCAAGTCTCTGGCTTGAATGCCAAGCCTGCTAATAGGTGAATGAGCAGAGCTTCAGAGAGACCTGGAAAGAGATCCACCTGGAGGATTGCCTGAAGTAGTAGGTGACTGTCCTCCCACCTGGACAGTCCCACTAACAGGTCATCAGGCAAGGTCCTGCAGGCAGACCTCCCCACCACCACCCCCATTTGACCCTGTAATCTACAAATCCCAATCTGCCATCCAACCCAATCCATCCCCCCATAGCATCATTGGCTCCTGGAGACAACAGAAAGTACCTACACCAATTGCCCAAAGAGTAGCCCCGCCCCCACAGACACCACCTGGACAGATAGGACAAAGAGCCACCCCTGAAGGCAAACGCACCACCTGCACTAATTGGAAGAAGAGCAACCCTGGAGGCACAGGCACCACCTGCACCAATTAGAGAAAGAGATGGGTAGAAAGCAGTGCAAGAATACACTCAACAACATAAAGAGTAACATGGCACCACCAGAACTTAGTGGTTCTACAACAGTAAGATCTAAACATCACAAAGCAGAAAAAGCAAAAGAAAATGACATTAAAAATTACTTTATGAAGATGATAGAGGCCCTTAAAGAAAAAATGAAAATTTTCCTTAAAAAAATTAGGAAAAGGCAAACAAAAAATTGGAATAAATTAATAAATCCCTTAAAGAAAGTCAAGAAAAAAAATCACTCAGGTAAAGGAAACAGTTCAAAACTTGAAAATTGAAATAGGGACAATAAGGAAAACACAAATTGAGGGAATTCTGGAAATGAAAAATCTGGGGAAATGAACAGGAACTACAGATGTAAATGTAACCACCAGAATACAAGCGATAGAAGGAAGAATTTCTGGCGTTGAAGATATGATAGAGGAAATAGATTTATCTGCCAAAGAGAACATTAAAGCCAAGGAAGTCATAACAAAAAACATCCAAGAAATGTGGTACACCATGAAAAGACAAAAGCTAAGAATAATAAGAATGGAGGAAGGAGAATACCAGCTCAAAGGCACAGAAAATATATTTAATAAAATCATAGAAGAAAACTTCCCCAATCTAAAGAAGAAAATACCTATGAAGATACAAGAAGCTTACAGAACACAAAGTAGACTGGACAGCTCCAAAAAGGTGGCCTTACCACATAATAATCAAAAAATTAAGCATACAGAACAAAGAAAAAATATTAAGAGTTGCAAAGGAAAAAGACCAAGCAACATACAAAAGTAGAGCCATCAGAATAACACTTGAATTCTCAATAGAGATTCTGAAAGCCAGAAGGTCCTGGAGAGATGTTATACAGCTACAAAAGACCACAGATGCAAGACCAGACTATTATACCCAGCAAAACTTTCAATCGCCATAGATGGAAAAAAAACAGATATTACAGGACAAAACCAGATTTAAAAATTACCTATTCACAAAACCAGCCATAGAAAAAGTACTAGAAGGAAAACTCCAACCCAAGGAACTTAGCTGCATCCACAAAAACATAGGCAATGTTTTTTCTCATCTTTACCTACACCAATTGCCCAAACAGTAGCACCCCTCCCAGGTACAGACACCACCTGCACAGATAGGACAAAGAGCCACCCCTGAAGGCAAACACTCCACCTGCGTTTCAAAGATGAGAGAAACACACACACACTATCACCACCACTAACAAAACAAAATGGGAAAAAAACCCAGAAATTAGCAAACATTGGTCATTAATGTTCTTTAATATCAATGGACTCAATTCACCAATAAAAAGACACAGACTAACAGAATGGGTATGAAAACAGGGGGCAACCTACTGCTGCATACAAGAAACACATCTCAGTTTCAAAGACAGACATTACTTTAGGGTAAAGAGTTGGGAAAAAAAAACTTTCCAGTCAAATGGTACTAAGAAGCAAGCTGGTATAGTGATTCTAATATCTAACAAAATAGACTTCAAACTAAAATTAATCAAAAGAAATGGAGAAGGACATTTTATATTTATTACAAGAAAAATACATCAAGATGAAGTTTTAATTCTGAACATTTATGCCCCAAATACAAGAGGACTCATATATGTAAAAGAAACATTATTGAAGCTTAAGTCACACATCAAACCCCACTAATAGGGATAGACTTTAACATTCCACTCTCACCAATAGAGAGGTGTGCCAGACAGAAACTTGACAGAAATAAGGGAACTAACAATGTTATGACTCAAATGGGCTTAACAGACATTGATAGAACATTCCACACAAGCCACAAAAGAGTATATCTTCTTCTCAGCACCTCATGGAACCTTCTCTAAAATCAACCACATACTTGGTCACAAAGCGAATCTCAACATACACAAAAAAATTGGAATAACCCCCTGTATCTTATCAGATCTCACTATGTCTTAAAGTTAGAATTCAACAATAACACAAATTACAGAATCACCACTGGGTCAAGGAAGAAATAAAGACAGAAATTAAAGCCTTTCTAGAATTCAAGGAAAAATAATGTAAAACACACCCAAATTTATGGGGCACTATGAAAGCAGTACTAAGAGGAAAGTTTATAGTACCAAAGCCCACATAAATAATTTGGAGAAATCTGACACTAGCAACTTAACAGCACATTTGAAAGCTCTAGAACAAAAAGAAGCAAACTCACCCAGGAGAAGTAGACAACAGAAAATATTAAAATTAAGGGCTGAAATCAATATAATAGAAACAAAGAGAATAATACAAAAAAATCAATGAAACAAAAAAATTGGTTCTTCAAGAAAATCAACAAGATAAACAAACCCTTATCCAAACTAACCAAATGGTAGAGAGGGAATATCCAAATTAACAAAAGCAGAAATGAAAAGAAGGACATGACAACAGACACTGAGGAAATCCAGAGAATCATGAGGTCATACTTCAAAAACACATACTCCCCAAAGTATGGAAAATTTAAAAGAAATAGACATTGTTCTGGATAGGTACAACATACGAAAATTAAATCAAGACAAGATAAACGACTTAAATAGACCTATGGCCCCTAAAGAAATAGAAGCAGTCATTAAAAGTCCCCCCCAAAATAAAACAGGGCCAGGTGGTTATAGTGCAGAATTCCACCAGAATTTCAAAGAAGAGCTAATACCAATACTCCTTAAATTGTTCCAAACAATAGATCCAGAAGGAGGATTGTCAAATTCCTTTTATGAAGCTACAGTTATCCAAAGTACACAAAAATACAACAAAGAAAGAGAATTACAGACCAATCTCCACTTGTTGCAAAAATTCTCAATAAAATTTCTGGCAAACTGAATCCAAGGATGCATCAAAAAAAAAATCATCCACCGTGATCAAGTAGACTTCATCTTAGAAAGGCAAGGATGGTCCAATATACAAAAATCTGTCAATGTAATCCATCATATTAAAAAACTGAAAGAAAAAGACCACATGACCATTTCATTAGATGCTGAAAAAGCTTTCTACAAAGTCCAACACCCCTTCATAATAAAGGTCTTGGATAGATCAGGGATAGAAGAAACACTCCTAAACATAATAAAGGCAATTGACAGCAAACCAACCTCCAAGATCAAATTAGAGAGGGAGCCATTACAGGGCTAGGGAGAAACCTGATTGTAGGGAAATTCCCAGGAATCCACAAGGATGACCCCAGCTAAGATCCATAGCAGTAGTGGAGAGGGTGCCTGAACTGGCCTTTCCCTGTAATGAGATTGATGACTACATTGTCATCATAGAACCTTTATCTAGTAACCGATGGAAGTAGACGCAGAAACCCACCTCCAAGAAAGAGGATTATATGAACAAGAAAGGTCAAGATCATGACAGGGAAACCCACAGAGATATTTGACCTAAACGTGTGGGAGCTCATGGACTCTAGACTGACAGCTGGGGAGCCTGCATGGGACCAAACTAGGCCCTTTGCATGTGGGCAACAGTTGTGTAGCCTGGTCTGTTTGTGGACCCCCTGGCAATGGGACTAGGGACAGGATCTATCCTTGGCATGAGCTGGCTTTTTGAAGTCAACTCTATATGGTGAGAACTCACAGCGATCCAGCTACATCTACCTCTCAAATGAAGTAAGGGAGTTCTTGGTCCTGAGTCAAATGAATGTGCCAGGCCTTGTTGACTCTCCAAGGGAGAACTTACACTTCCTGAGGAGTGGGTTGGGGGGAGGTAGGAGGAGTAGGAGGAGTGGAGGGAAGAGGAAATATGGTTGGTATGTAAAATGAATTAAAAAAAAAACAAATAAATAAAAGTTGTAGATCTAAGAGTTGGGATGATGCAGTTGTATAAAATTTTGAGATAATAATAATAGAAAGAGAGCAAGCCCCACACAGAGGGGACTGTGCCTGTGCTCATCTCCCAGCTGGGGCTGTGACATAAACCATCTGAGAATATCCTTAGCTCTAGAACAACCAAATCTGGGCTGGGAAGACATGACTGTATCAACCAACAAAAACCCTAAAGACATTCACTGCTGCCGACAGTAGACAACACATGTGGAGTGTGGTAAAGTTGGGGACATCAGAATGAAATCCAACCGAGGTAGAAGCAAAGCATGAGAAAAACCCCAAGGATGGGTGAGGAGCCCTTTCTCTACAGCCTGGGCTTAGGAGAAGCTGTGGGTCAGGCCTGGCCCAATCCTGTCAGAAAGCTTTGAGGACTGCTAAACTGTGCACTTTAGTTGGCTAAGGCTTGAAGCTGCTCCTGGGAGCACACCAGATGAAAGCTGGGGAGGGAAGTGATTGATTCAAGTCACAGGCTCAGCCTGGTACAAGGGGAGACTCAGCAGTTGCTAAATATGACATCCCTGGAAGCAAGGTTATGAGATCAGAAGGAAAAGGAGATGAGGAAACCAGAGACATATTTATTCCTTTTAATGGCCCCACTGGCATCTGCCTATCAGAAGTGAATATGAGAAGTGAGTGAGTGAGTTCCCAGAATGCACAGTGGCCAAGCCCATTGCAGAGAAGGAAATCCAGCTGGAGAGGCCAAGCAGCTGATGTCACCCACAGCTGGTTTATGGCCAGTGTCACCTGCCATGTAGTAGCCATTGCTCTTAACCCATCACCCTTCACACTGGCAGACTCTCATGAATGTCGTCTCATGAAACCTTGAGTTTTAAAAACAGTGTGCTAATTATTATCTAATGGCAAAGAAGTCAAAATGAACTCCTAGGAAATGTTTTCCAAGAGGGTAGTAGGACAAGAAGCCCAGGGGACAGGGCTCGCTGCAGGCACAGGTGCCTAGTGCAAGTCACAACTGGGCAACCGAGCAGACACTGCCTTTTCAGTCACATAGATAAACCTCACAAATAGAGGTTAGCATGTTTGAGAGTTTTGATTGAACTCATGATTATGGCAAACTGACATCCCTTCATTTGATATGTGTGCTTATGTTTCTGCTTATTATTAAGATTGCTTTTAAAAGTTTGCTTTCTTTAGAGGATGGATATTGAGGGTGATATCCAAAAGCAGCTGAATCATCTTAGCAGTTACACCTAGAAAGAAGACTCATAATACACATATACACACATGCATGCATATATACTTATATGCATATAGGTGTACATATGAATACACATAAACATTTGCATACATTTATACACACATGTATGCATGCATACACATATAAGCATATATAATACATACATACACACATATACACAAGAATACATACATATATAATGTGATGGTAAGAATAGGTATAGTTCCCAAAGATCCATGTGTTGGGATGCTTGTCCCATAAGGAGTGACACTATTAGCAGATGTGCCCTTGTTGGAGGTTGGAGGAAGTATGATGTAGGAGGGTCATCTGTCTATGTGTTACTTTCATTGGTTAATAAAGAAACTGCCTTGGCCCCTTTTGATAGGCCAGCCCTTAGGTGGGTGGAGTAGNTGACAGAGGTTTCTGTCCTGCCAAGGAAACATACAGAGGCCTACATTAATTATAAACTGATAGGCCTATTAGCTTAGGCTTTCTTATTAACTAACTCTTACATTTTACAATAACCCATAATTCTTATCAGTGTTAGCCATGTGGCTTAGTATCTTTTATCAGTAAAGCTTTCTCTGGATCTGGGTGACACTGTAGACTGAGCCTTTCCTCTTCCCAGAATTCGCCTGTTCTGGTCACCCCACCTATGCTTATTGCCTGGCTACTGGTCAAACATCATTTTATTAAACCAATACAAGTGACAAATCTTTACATGGTATAAGACCATTGTCCCATAGTCAGTTACTCCAAGATATCAGTGGCACTGTTGCATATTGGAGAATCCCATGCCTAGTTGGTCATACTGTGGTTTTTAGGCTTTATAGCTAGGCAAGATGACTGATTGTTCTTCTTCCTTGGAAGCTTACATAGCCCCTTTAGATATCATCAGAGATAATCCTCGTGGAGGGGGCTTCTAAGTCACTTCCAGCCAAGTTCTCCAAATCTCATGACCAAAATATGTGTTGTTTTCAGATATAGATTCTGACCTTCAAGTTTGGGGAGGAAACTAAAAGCATCAGCAATAACTTCCACTGCTTAGGGGTCTCTTAGACTCCCCTACTGAACAACTTGAAATGAAGTTTCTCATACCTACAACTGGGGTCTTTGTTAGATGCTCCATGGCTCTTGTAGGGATCATGATCAGCCCGAGTAACATAGCTTCGCTAAACCAAATATTCTATGAATTTATTCTTAAAGACTGTCCAACCTAAATTTACTCTTGATCCCTCTAAAAATGGATTTGTCTCTGTAGAAATGTCTTCCAGAATGAAGGCCTCTGGAAATAGAGTAGATGGTACCTTAGTTGGAGGGTTGATTTGTTTTCATTTCTATAGAGTATGGACAAATAAGTTCTGCTCAAGGTATGGCTGAATGTTGCACATTAGACAACTTGCTCAGTACTGTTTAACTCATGCTTGGATTAGATACTAAAAATTTCACCATCAGCTCAATAAACAAATATCATGAAATACCATACACAGAAGAGATAAAATTCATAGCAATCTGACATGAAA
>LOEQ01004944.1:219064-242418 GCA_001685075.1 Bramus lutescens | reverse complement strand
GGAGGGGCTGTGAGGAGGAGGGGCTGTGAGGAGGAGGGGCTGTGAGGAGGAGGGAACCGTGAGGAGGAGGGAGACCTGAGCAGTAAGGGGATTGTAAGGAATATGGGGCACGGTGAGGAGGAAGGAGACGGAGGAGAAGAGCACATAAATTCGCTCTTTTTTGCTCTGTGTTGTTGTGGAGGGTTCATGTACCCATCTGGAGTGTAGTCTCATTCCCCTCAAAAGAGCTTGTCTTTGTAAGTATCGTATGCAGTACCTAGTCGGAAAAAACTCCGTTCCTCCAGCGAGCCACTTGCATTTCATCCACATCTCTGAAGTTCGTGTGTAACAGGCTTAGACTTAGGAGGTGAGTTACCTCCTAGTAACCTAGAATATAGCAGAATGTAACCAGGAGCATTTCATATCCTCACTTGTGTAATAAATCTGTTTGCAAAATCCTCAGAACCATTGGCACTAGGTTGAGATAATTATATTTGAATCAATAAATCCTCATTTTATATGTCAGCCTCTACACAAGTTCTCACATTCTTAATATATCTTATACGCTCCATGCAGCCATTTTCTTCGTTTTTATAATCACTCACCATGTCCCAAGTCTCTCTTTTCAGTCACCGCTTTAGAGAACACTGCCAATTCCATTGCAAAGATCCATGAAAAGGGGGTAAAAAGGAGTCAGTATTTCACTATATTTCAAAAATAAATCTGGAAAGGAATAAGAACTATTCAAAATGGGTGCATTTCTTCTGTTTGCATACATACTGACTTTTTGGCTAATCTCGCTTTGACAGAGACCCATATTAGTTTCCTCTCAGAAACTAGGCTGGGGCTCTACTAACATCCAAATGGAAAGGTTCCCTAAATAGACAGTGAGTTGGAAGGAATTTGAGGGTTTCTAGATGGAGGAGTTGGGAGCTTCATGTAAGCATCTGGCAACCAGGTTATCCCAAACGAAGCAAATGCATAGGCAACCCTCCTCTTTGCTTGGCCTACATCAGGCTAAGGATGTCTTTAAAGTGGCCAATGGGCAAGATGAGGAGGAACAGGATTGCCAAACACAGACATTTAGCTGCTGGAAAGAGATGGTCAAGCTTGGGCTTCTACAGATATGTATTGTAACCACAAAAACATTTTCACAAGCATTTTCCACAGAAAACTACTGAAGCCCATGATAAAGTCCTAGTTGGTGGGGAAGGTTTAGAGGGACACTAGGTGGGGCAGGAAGGGGGTAGGAGTTCAGGTACAGGAGAGGAAACAGCAATCAACATTTTCATTGGCTCATTGCCAAATTATTTGATAGTTACTACTCCGCTCACGAAATCTTTCTCAAATTAAAAAAGAAAAAGATCCTCATGTTTGTTTCTCAATTCTTCATTTGAGCTGTCAGGGAAAGGCTTGGCTACAAAATTGATTTAGCAAACATGCATCATCCCTATGAAAGACTTTAGCAGGAATAAGCTTGAAAGCAATGCATTCCGAAATTTTCACAGTATGTAGCAGAATGAAGTTCAGACAGGCAAGGAAACTTTCCCTTTCCTATTTTATCTGATCATGAGTATTAATCCTTTATTTCAAATAATGCAACAACTTGATTCGTATCCAAGACATATCTCCCCTAAAGGTCATATCATGTATCCAAAGCTAAATAGAGACCTTTGTTGATGGTGTGGTTAATAACTCCTTCAGTAATTGCTATGTTTTTATGATCTCAATTACACACCTGTTAAGATCAAAGGGACACTTACAGGGTGGTGAAGAAGTCACAAGATCACAAGAAGTCGCAAGATCACACTCCACTCTCTGAGCCCTGAGCTATACCGTGCTGGCCTTCCTCTTTGATAATATGGCTCAAAAAAGCTGTACTCCATTTCTGCGATATATTGCATGATGCTACCATCACATTTAAATAGAATTTCCTCTCTCATCTGCAAGCCATTTTCCTTCTGATTAAACTCAGTCTAACCCATACAAAACATTGGCTAATTTGGCATTTTGTGTCACTTCTAAGTTTGGGGACTATTTAATTAAATGTCAAAAGAGAGATGAGGTGATGTACATTGTAAGAATATGCTACATTATATTTTAAAAAAATTATAAACAGCATGCAGGCTCCTAGGAAGAAAATATATCCAATTTGAGCCAGGATAGAAGGCTTAGCAGTTAAGAGCAGTGTCTGCTCTTGAAAAGGACCAGGTTCAATTTCAAGCACCAGTATTGTTGCTCATAACCGTCTGTATCTCCCGTTCCAGGGGGGTTGGAGGCCTTCTCTGGACAACAGGCATACAAGGAATACATGTACATACAAACATTCATACTTATAAGCAACTACCCACCCACCTACCCAACCATCCACCCAAACATTCATCCATCCATCCAACCACCCATTCATTCATTCATCAACCACCCACCCATCCATCCATCCATCCATCCATTCATCCATCAACCATCCACCTACCCATTGATTCATCCACCCAACCACCCATCCATTCATTCATCAACCACCCACCCACCCATCCACCCATACATTCATCCATCAACCATCCACCCACCCATTCATCCATCCATCTACCCATTGATTTATCCATCAGTCATCCACCCACCCATTCATTCATCTATCCATCCAACCACCCATACATTCATTCATTGACCATCCACCCACCCATTCATCCATCCATCTACCCACCCATTCATCCATCAACCATCCACCCACCCATCCACCCACACATTCCTCCATCAACTATCCATCTACCCATTTGTCCACGCATCTTTCCATCTATCCATTTATCTATCAAACCATGAACCCATCCATTCATCCATCAACCATTCACCCACCCATTCATCCATTCATCCAACCACCCATCCATTCATTCATCAACCACCCACCCACCCATCCACCCATACATTTATTTGTCCATCCATCCATCCATCCATCCATCCTATATCCATCCAAGACTATGTATGTGCTTGTTCCTAGTGGTCATGAAGGAGCTGTGAAGACTTTCTCTTCATCCCACACTGCTTTCTTGGAATGCGGGGTAGAAAGATGAATTATACTTTCCAGTTCACATTATGTTTTCATTCCTGGTTTAAGTTTTTCAGGTATTTACACATTTACCTTTGAGGTCCTTGTCTGTTTCCAGCTCTACTTCCTTTGTGTGCAGCCGCTCATTCTCTTTAGCAATTTGGTTTCAATTAATAGTTCAGTAAAAGGTAGACAGATTGAATGCATGAATTTAAAATCTCAGGCAAATAGGCTCCTCTTAATTTCTCATTGTTTTTTACTTTTATCAAATACAGTGTATTTAAGCTAATGGGCTATAGTTTATTTTAAATATTTAATCACGCACCATTAACTTTTTAAGCTGACAGTGTGAAACACTCGTCATGTGTCAAATACCATTCCAGGGGGTGAGATGCTGGGATTAATAAAGCAATATGCAGCCTCTGAGAATGTAGAGCACTGCAGGATTAAAGCCGGATGCAGATGAATGAGACTGGATAAGCCTTATGTTTTGTTGATAAGCACTGGTTTGCACTGAAATAACAGAATCCAAGCTTAATCGAAGGCATTTTAATAACAAGATGATAATAACAAGATGATAATGGCTTTTTTTTAAATTTAGGATTCCTGCACAGGGGCTTTATTCAGGTCTATGGTACAGATAAGAGGACTGTGAAGTTGAGATATCTTTATGACTTTGAGCTGAAGAACAGTCTCACTAGGTTAAATACTCTGAACAATTAATTCAAGTGAAAATTCCACAGTGAATTACCCAATTTTCAACCTGACAGCATGTTGGAAACAATGCATTTTTCAGATGTTTTCTGCTAGATTGATGTTTCCATCTGAGTCCATTTAAGTTCCCCCATCATTCCTCACTGTACTGTGGTCTCTAAAGCAAGAGTCACATAGTGATATCACGGCCAGAGTTGGGGAGGCTTTCCGAATAGGCAACAAATGCGCTATGTTGCCTCCTCATAGCTCACCACTGTGAGATCTATCCAGGGAGGGGCATCTTACCATCCAGACCTTGGTGTGGTGCGCTCCCATGTGTTTCCTCCAAGTTCCCAGACCCAGATTTAAACTGCTTTGTAAAGATAAAGCCTTATCTGGCCATTCCAGGGAAACCGGGCATTGTTCATTCTCTCTAATATGTCTATGCTTCTCTTCATTAAGAACCACCACCATTTTTCATTTTGTGACAGCTCTGTTGCCTATTTCAAGGCCTCTTCTACAATTCCACTACAAACTGCAGAGATGAGAGGCTGTCTTAGTTTGGATTTCCATTGCTGTGAAGAGACACCATAATTGCCACAATTCTTATAAAGGAAAACATCTAATTGGGCCTGGCTTACAGTTTCAGAGGCTTAGTCCATTATCATCATGGTGTGACATGGCATCATGTATACTGAGATGGTGTTGGAGAAGGAGCTGAGGGTTCTTCATCTTGATCTTCTGGCAACAGGGAGTGAACTGTGTCTATACTGAGTATAACTGGAGCACAGGAGACCTGAAAGCCCTCCCCCATGGTGACATACTTTCTCCAACAAGGCCATACCTACCCCAATAAAACCACACCTCCTAATAGTGCCACCTCCTATTAGCTTATGGGAGGCAATTATATTCAAACTGCCACAGAGGCCATGTGCCTGGGACATCACTAACTGATGGGGAACCAGCACACTGATCAGCACATGTTGTCTTAGTAGAATCTTGAGAGAACAGATTTGAACATGTGGTTACCATCTGCATTCCAGCTGTGATGAAAGTTCTCTTCAGAACTTTAGGACTCTTCCCATGTCCTTAGGCAATCAGTCTTCCTCAGCTGAAGCAATATAACACAAAATTGTGTTAATTGGCCATACCCAGAATTACCCTTGGAAACTTGTATTATGAATGACACTCTTAGTTGGGCATGGTAGAATATAACTTTAGTCCCAGAATTAACTGGACTGAGTTAATTAATATTTCAAGAAAAGAATTCAAAAATTCTTTAGCCTATTCAGCATTAGAACACAGAGAGAAAGAATACAGGCAGCAGAAGGCTGAGAGCTGTGTTTGGTTGCTGTGGCCTAGCAGTAGCTTTGGTGGCTCTTCTTAAAATTGTTCAACTGATTCATGGATTATACCCAAAGGATTAGCTGGATGGTCAGGAACTTGAAAAGAGCAAATTAGGTAAATTGGTGAAAAAGACATCTGGGGAAGAAGTATATGAATAGATCTCTCCAAATAAGCAAAGGACGTGAAGATACTTGTGTCCTGTACCAATGCTCATCAAAAGATGACTTCATCTGAGGAAGGGTTCAGTATTCAAGTAGATAAAATGACCAATTCTTTCCCCAGCCATTCCTATCATTGCCCAATGGGCCCACGAACAAAGTAGCCATGATGGGAGAGATCCGAATAATGCATAAAATCAACAAATGGACTTACACTCATTTGAGTGACCTGGCACAGTTACTGCTAAGTGCCAGATCTGCCAACAGCAGAGACCAGCACTGAGCCCCAAATACGGCACCATCCCCTGGGGTGACCAGACAGGGAACTTACTGTAGATTGACTACATTGGACTATTTCCTCTGTAGAAAAGGCAACTCTTTGTAGATAACTTATTCTGGTTGTGGATTTGCCTTTACTCTATGTATTGATTCCACCAAAACCACCATCCATGGGCTAACAGAATGCCTATGTACAATCATACTATCCCACCTATACTTTTGACCAGGAGCTCACTTCGTATCCAGAGAAATCTATCAGTGGACCCATAATCGTGGAATCCACTGGTTTTACCATGTTCCTCACCACCCTGAAACAGCATCTCTGATACAAAGCTGGCATGGCCTTTTGAAGACACTTATAGTACTTATTAGTTAGCAGGAGCCTGGAGGGCTGGGCATGGTTCTCCAGAAGGCAGGATGTGTTTTGAATAAGCATTCAACATATGGTATGATTTCTCCCATAGCCAGGATCCATGGGTCCAGGAATCAAGGGGTGAAAAGCCAAATAATTACATTCATTATCACCCCCAGTGTCACACTAGGAAATGTTTTGCTTCCTGTTCCCACAACACTAAGCTAGGCTGGTCTGAAAGTTTTGATTCTAGAATGGGGAGCATTATTGCAAGAAGACACAAAACACATTCCATTGAATAGGAAGTTCAGACTTTGACTTCTGCCTGGTCACTTTGGGTTTCTAATGCCTATAAGTCAAGAGGTTAATAAAGTAATTACAGTGTTAGCAGAGGTGATTGGTCCAGAGGAGATCTGATTGCTTCTCCATCATGGGGGAAATACAGAATGGGTAGAGAGTAGGGGTAGTTATAAATACCAGCTAAGGCCATGTAACCAGTTGTAGAACCAAGAATTATAACTAACTTAAGTGTTTCTATCATATTTTTGTAAGAAGATATTTGCACATCAATTAAGAAAATATCAGTGTTCATCATGTTTAAGTCTGAGATATTAGGGGCTGGAGAGATGGCTCAGAGGTTAAGAGCACTGACTGCTTTTCCATTCCCAGCAACCACATGGTGTCTCACAGCCATCTATAATGAGATCTGGTGCCCTCTTCTGGTGTGCAAGAATACATGGAAGGAATGTTGTATACATAATAAATAAATAAAAACAATCTTAAAAAAAGTTTGAGATATTAAAAGAATCAAGGGATTTGCCAACTATTCTAAAATTTGTACTGCATTTGTGGTTACACAAAGGACAGTTAGATCACATTAACTGTCATTATGACCCAGTTACTGTTTTCATTTGGAAATTAAGCAAGACATATGGAGACATGATTATGTGTCAACTTGACATTTGTGATGGCTATTCTTGGTCATCAGCTTGAATACATCTGGAATTAACTAAAACGCAGGTGGCTGTGAGTATTTTTTTTTTGCATTAAATCATTTGAAATGGACCCATTCCTCTTATTTTTATTGAAATAGATTTTTTTTCTCACATAATGCATTCTGATTATAATTTCCCCTCCCTCTACTCCTCCCACTTCCTCCCCACCTCCCCTCCTAACCAGATCTACTCTCTTTCTGTATCTCATTAAAAAACAAACAGACTTCTAAGGGATTAAAAAAAGTAATACATTTGAATTGGAAAAAAAAAACAGAAGGAAAAAACTCAAGAGAAGACACAAGAAACAGACCTACTAGTCCACACACTCAGGAGTTTCATGAAAACACTCAACTGAAAGACATAATATATAAACAATGGACCTGGTGATCAATGCAGGCCCTGTATATTCTGCCTCAGTCTCTGTGAGTTCATTTGTCCATTGATCCTGTTTATTTAGAGGGTCTTGTTTTCTTTGTGTTCCCCTATCCCCTCTGACTTTTATACTCTATATGCCTCCTCTTCTTAGGGTTCCCTGAGCCCTCAAGGCAGGGATTTTATGGAGACAACCCAATGAAATCTAAGTATTCCAAGGTACCACACTCACTGTATATTGTCTGGCTGTGGCTCTCTGATGATAGCTGAGCAAGTCACTGATCTGTGAATATGACAGAATGAGAAAACCCACTTTTAATCTAGTTCTTTTGAGGTTTAAAGATGTCTTGGTCGCTGTTCTATTGCTCTGAAGAGACAACATGACCAAGGTAACTTTGATGAAAGAAAGTATTTAATTAGGACTGTCTTATAATTTCAATGGTTTAGTCCATTATCGTCATGGCAGGCACAATACTAGAGAAGTAGCTGAGAGATATATCTTGATTCACAAGCAGAGAAATACACTGAACCTGGTTTGGGCTTTTGAAATCTCAGAGTCCACCCCCAGAGATACACTTCCTCCATCAAAGTCACACTTCCTAATCCTTCCAATCTTTTTATTATTATATATTAACTCTCCTGCCTTGTATCATAACTTAGTTAAATGAGATCTCAATCATCTGTCTGTTCCACAATATGTCACATTGGTGAACTCTATTGGTGAGCTACAATGCTGATTGAACCAAATGAGCAGAAGACAGCAACCACTTTGGACTTACTGATTACGCATATGCATATCAGAGGATCGAAAATAAATTCAACCAAAATTCAAGGGCTTTCTCCCTTAGTGAAATTATTAGGGGCCCAGTGGTATGGGGCTTACAGGATATTCCTTCTAAGGTGAAAGATAAGTTATTGCGCCTGGCCCTTTCCACACCAAGAAAGAAGCACATTTAGTGGGCCTAGGTAGGACAGAACATTCTTCACTTGATGTGTTACTCAGGCCCATATACCGAGTGACTGGGAAAGTTGCTAGCTTTGTGTGGGGCCTGGAAGAGGAGAAGGTTCTTCCACAAGTCCAGGCTTCTGTGCAGGCTGCCCTGTCACTTGGACCACATGATCCAGCAGACATGATGGGACTTCAGGTGTCAGTGACAGACAGGGATGTTGCTGGGAGCCTTTCACCGCCCCCTACAGGTGAATCCCAGAGGAGACCTTTGGGATTTTGGAGCAAGGCTCTACTGTCATCTACAACAACTATTTTCCCTTTGAAGGACAGCTCTTGGCCAGCAATTGGGCCTTAGTGGAAACTGAGCATTTGACAATGGGTTATCAAGGTATCACGCAATCTTAGCTGCCTATCATGAGCTGTGTGTTATCCGACCACCGAGCCATAAAGTAAGACAAGCACAAAAGCAATCTTATGAAATGGATTCGGTGTATACGCGATCAGGCCCAGACACAAGCAAGCTACATGAAGAAGTCACCCAAATACCTGTGGCTGCATTTTGTTTGAAAGGAGAAAGGGCCAGATGTGCAATTGTTTGCCAATTCAAGGACTGTAGGCAATGGATAAGCTGGATGATCAGGTACTAGAAAAGAGCATGGTGAGAAAATTGATGAGAAAGACCTCTGGGGAAGAAGTACATGGCTGAGTGAAGGAGATGAAGATACTTGTTTCCCGTGTCTTCAAAAGGCATTCACTGAAAGGTAATTTCAGCTGAGGAGTTCAATAACTAAGTAGATAAGATACCTATTCTGTGGACAGTCAGCCTCTTTCCCCAGTCATTCCTGTCACTGATCAAGAGGGCCGTGAGCAAAGTGAACATGGTGGAAGAGATGGGGGTTATGCATGGGCTCAACCACATAGCCCCATCTACCTAGGCTGGCCTGGCTACTGCTGCTGCTGAACACCAGGTCTGCCAAGAGCAGAAATCTGCTAGCACTGAGCCCTAGATCCGGCGCCATCCCCTGGGGTGACCAGTCAGCAACCTGCTGGCAAGTTGACTACATTGGACCCCTTCCTCTGTAGAAAGGACCACTCTCTGTCCTTACTCGAGTAGATACTTATTCTGGTTGTGAATGTGCCTTTACTGCGCACATACTTCTGCCGAAACCACCATCCGTGGACGTACAGAGTGCCTTATCCACTGTCGTATTATCCCACACAGTACTGCTTCTAAGAACTCACTTCACAGGCAGAGGAGTGTGATAATGGGCCCATGACCATAGAGTCTACTGGCCTCACCATTATCTCCACCATCCTGAAGCAGCTTGCCTAATAGTAAGAAGGAATGGCCTTTTGGAGACACAGTTATGGTGCCAATTATGTGGCAGCAGCATTGAGGGCTGGGGCAGAGGTCTCCAGAAGGCAGTATATGTTTGGAATCCACGTCGAATATATGATACAGCTCCCACCATACCCAGGATCCGTGGTACTAGGAATAGATAGATGGAAAAGGGAATAGTTCCACTGATTATCTTTCCTAATGAGCCACCAGGTAAATTTTTTGTCTCCTGTTCCTGTAACCTTAAGTTTGTCTGGCCTAGAAGTTTTGTTTCCAGATGGGTGAGCACTTCTGCCAGGAGCGACAGCAAACATTCCTTTAAACTGGGACCTCAGACATCCCCCTGATCCCTTTGTGTTCTAATAGCCTTAAATCAACAAGCCAAGAAAGGAGGAAGAGCATTAGGAGGAATGATTATCATGGGGACACTGGATTGCTTCTCCACAAAGGAGGTAAGAAAAATTGATTATGTCTGGAGTGCAAGAGATCCTTTAGGCCCTAAAGTTTAGGGCGTCTCCTGGTGCAACTTCTCCTGTGATTAAAGTCAATGGAAAACTACAACAGCCCAATCTAGGCAGGATGGCAAAGGCTTGCACAGACCCATCAGGAATAAAGGTATGGGTCAATACTCCAGGAAAAGAGCCCAGACCTGCTGAGGCTATTGCCAAGGGTGGAGGAAATACAGAATGGGCAGTAAAGGAAGGTAGTTACAAACAGCAAGTAAGGCTACAATTACAGAAATGACGATTACAGTTGACAGGAGTGCTTCTGTTGTATTTTGTTAGGAATGCTTTGTACAGTTATTTATTGATCGATTTCTTTATCATGTGTTGTAACATCAGTTAAAAGGATATTATTGGTTATCATATTTAAGTTTGAGATACTGAAAAAATGTCTCCCAAGGGACATTGCCACACATTCTAAATTGTACATCTAGTAGTTGTATCATGTTAGGTAGGCATAATTATGGCCTTGCTAATATATAATGTATTTGCAATTGTACATGGAATAGTTATATATTGGTTAGGTGTTATTATGACCTGCTTACTGTTTTCATTTGAAGATTAATCATGATGTAAGGAGATATGATTATGTGTCGAGCTGACAAGGAGTGGACTTGTGATGGCTATTCTTGGTTGTTGACTTGACTACACCTGGAATGAACTACAATCTAGAATGGAGGGCACACCTGTGAGAGATTCTGCTTGGTTTGAAGGTGTGAATTCATCCTAATCTGGACCTTTGAAATGGGAAGGCACATACCCGTGATCAGGATCTTGAACGTCTGCTGGAAGCCCATAGAAGGCCATGGAAGAAGGAAGCTTTTGTTCTTTGCCTGGTTGCCCTACCCTTGCTAGCACATCCATTGTTTCACTGGCATTAGAGCCTAGTTCTTCAGGCTTCCAGCACATACTGAAAACCAGGTAAGACATCCAGTCTTGTGGACGGAGCAACTACTGAATTCTTGGACTCTCTATTCACAGCCACCCATTGTTAGATTAGCTGGACTGTAGCCTGTAAATTATTATTTCTGTGTGTGTGTTTGTGTGTGTGTGCGTGTGTGTAGTCATTCTATAAGTTCTTTTACTTTAGAGAGCCCTGACTAATGCTGTTGTAGTCAGAGATTGCTTGTTTGTTCCAAGCAGCCCTGACCCCCAAAAAATCACACAGAAACTGTATTATTAAAACACTGCTTAGCCAATAGCTTAGGCTTCTTATTAATTAACTCTTACATCTTAAATTAACCCACTCCTATTATTTTATATTTTACCACGAGACTCACAGTTTACCAGTAAGGTTCTAGGGCATCTGTCTCCTTCAGCAGCTACAGGGCCATTTCTCCTCTACCTCTCCTTGAAATTCCTGACTCTCCTCACAGAGATGGGTAATATCATTTAACACTAATGGGACTTGATGTGGGATTCCCCTCTGTATGCTGTGAATATGTTTTATCATCACTGGTTAAGAAAGAAGTTGCTTTGGCCTGTGGCAGTGCAGAATAAAGCAAAGAAGGAATTCCAAGCAGAGATAGGGGAGAAAAAAGTGGGGAAGTCAAGGAGATGCCATGCAGCTATTGAAGGAGACAGATGCTGGAATCTTACTGGTAAACCACAAGTCTCATGGTAAAATACAAAATAATAAGAATGGGTTAATTTAAGTTGTAAGAGCTAGTTAATAAGAAGCTAATAGGTTGAGCAGTGTTTTAATTCATACAGTTTCTCTGTGATTTTTTTCAGTTCTAGGCACCCAGGAAATGAATGAGTGGTCTCCACCTACATGGACTGACTTTAGCAAAGTTGAGCAGATAAGAGATCTGTGGCTCAGGGAATCTCACCAGCTGTAGGTTAAATCCACCCAGTGTTTTTACTCAAGAACACAAGCATGAATCCACAAAGTGAATCCCTGTGGAATCTAATTTATCAAAATCCACTTAATTCTAGCTTCCCTTTAAGGTGTTTTTGCATGTCTATCTCCTACACAAAGAGAGTGATTTCAACTCTTGATTTTCTTTGATTGACTTTATTAACTAATTGAAGTGGGCTCTAAAAGGAGAAAGGGGGAGTTAATTCAGTCAAATGTTGTCTTGTCTTCAGAGTGAGCAGGAAAGTCAGTGGAGACCATGTTGATATTTGCATTTTCCTCCCTTAAATGTGTGGCTTCACCCATGAAACCAGTTCTGACCTCTAGTTGAATCTTTTTCCCATAAAACATAAGGTATTCGGCTTTATATGTCTACTTTATATGAACAGACTTCAGAAGCGACGTAACTAAAATATTTTCCATTGCATTCTCATAGTGAGTAAAATTAGTTAAAATAATGTTTTACACATCAGCATCCTTCTGCTAGGGAGCTGGTTTCGGGGGTTTGCTTGCTACCATTTTGAAACAGGGTCTTGTGACTGAGCCACTGAGACTGACCTTGAACTGCTTGCCTCAGCCTCCCAAGTGCTTCAGCAAGAGGTGGAAGCCCTTTGAAGCAGGTCATCCCAAGATATCAAACCTCTCTGGAGATAAGAGAACAATGCATGGTATGGGGAAAAAAAAAAAACCAAATATCTTTCTGTCTGCCTCTTTTACTTTTCCCAGTCTTTAGCTGGATCAACTAGAAACAATGGAGCATGGAAAAGGAAGAGCAAAGTCGTCACAGATAAGCAAATAAGATTCCAAGCCAGAAACTGGCCCTTGATGATAATATTAATATAATATGAAAACATTAATTTATTATTAATATAAATAATAAGATCATGAGGATGAAGGGTACATTGGGGAGGCCAGAGCAGGAGGGTTCCTGGTTCTTGCTAACTGGACAGCTGAATGAATGAACCCCAGGCCAACGTGAGACACTGTCTCAAAAAAATAAGGTGGATGGATCCTGAGGAACAAACAACACTTAAGTCTGGACTGCACTCCCACCTGTATACACACATAAATTCACACACATACACCATACATTCACACACAAACACCCCCATCCCCCACACCCAAACACCCCCACACACCATACACAACCAAAACCATATGTCTTAAGACCTTAAGAAGTCTTCAATAAAGAACATCTTCATAAAGCAGTGGCTATTACATATTACCAACAGTGAGCCAACGGTTCCCAGGGAAAAATAACTAATAACCTAATAACCGTTGCTGGGCTCTTGTGGTCCCCTCCCACCTAGAAGCACTTCCTCCACTGTTCTGTTGTCCCCAACAGCCTTGATGGCTGAGTGGTGGCAACACTGGGTGACTAACATATCCTATTTGAATAGCCTAGCATAAAACCTCAAAGTAAGTATATATCTCATTTTCCTCTCCCCCATCCCTCCCTAAGACTCATTCGAAATAAATATATATTCCTGGGAGTTTCTGACTGACTCTTGATATACTAGCAGCCGCGGAATTAGGAATTTAAATGACTTTCTTACTGCTGGCATTCAAATCTTGAAGAGCTTAATTACAAATCAAACAAGTTCCAACAGCAGCTGGAAAGTAGCTGGCCTTGAATATGAGGGTAGGAGACTGGCCATCGCAGCCCTCAGGATGCTGCCTGAGCCCAGAGGAAGGAAGGTGTGATGGCTAAATGGATCACATCACACAGTCATTTGTGGATGACACCGTTTGAAACATGCTTTGAATTTCAGATGTTTTTGAGTGTGTGTACTATATTTAACTTCTTTCTTTAGGAAACAAAGGGGTGCTTATGAACAACATTAAGGAGAAAACTTACGGAAATTGGAGAAGGACCACCATGAATAAGACACTCGCTTTTCAGGCATAAGTACCTGAGTTCATATCCAGAATCTTGATACACTAGCAGCTGTGGAATTAGACGGGTGGGTGGCCCACACCATAATCCCACACCATAATCCCAGGAGGAGGAAACAGACAGATCTCTGTGACTGGATGGTCAGCCAGAATAATCCACTTGGTTAGTGTCAGGCCTGCAAGGGACCCTGCCTCAAATAAAACAAGGGGGAGAGTGCCAGAGAAGCAAGAACCATGGTTGCCCTCAGACCTCTGCTCGTGTGCACACACGTGCACACACATACACACACACGCACGCACACATGTATACACACACCAGTCACACACACACTCACTCAAAAAGAGAGAGAAGAACAGAGAGAAACAAAAGAGAAAGAGCATCACTCTTTACCGTGTGTGGGGTGAATGCTAGTCCTGGGACAGAAGCAGGAGAGCCTAGGGGGATGCTGGCCCAGAGAAAGACACAGGAGAGTTGACTTTTGGCAACTATGTAATTTTTTTTTCCTGTAAACTGCAAAATGAGCTCGCTCCGTCAGTGAAGCAGGAGACTGAAGTAATAAAATATCCTTAGTGGAAAAGGTTTTAAACAGATGAAAAATGGGTCAGGGCCTAATTGAGAAGCGTCATGAAGAGCTGCAGAAACCCGGTGAATAACTGAGAGTCCCTTGCCTCACTGGAGACCTGCCTTATCAGCTGTTGCCTCTGTAATTAAAACCTCCTTTGTAATACTAATGAGGACTGTTTCAGAACCAGCGAAAGGCAAGTTCGAATCAAATAAGGAGTAATGGAGTGGAGGAAGTCAAGGTACAGAGAAGTGTTCGGGAACATGCCTGCAATTCCTTCATCTACTCCCACTTCTGCTCCGGGGGAGGGTCTCCGGAAATCTCTCAGGACTTGCCCCTCACTGGATCTCTTTTCAAGTTCTGAGCCTACAGCCAGACACACCTGTAGCTTCAACCACCCACGGATGGAAAACATCTGGAAATAATTGCATCTGTGCCCAACACTGGGCGTTTCTCCTTGTTGAAAATCGATGTGCAGACGGTAGAATCTACACTCCATACCGTGACGATGGGAAGGCGCTTAGAGTGCACACTTGTGGGTGGGTTAGGAGCAAACACTGCAAGACTTGCGCAACTTTTCCCTGGAGGCACCCGTGTCCTGAGCAGGTGAGGCACGCGCTCTACCCTTAGCCTATCCCTAAACTTTAGGAGCAGAGAGCAGTCCAGGAGCCGATCCCCACAGAATATCTAAGGATGATTGGGCTTACTACCACGGAGGTGGCAAAGGAAATGGAAGACCTACTGTAGAGTTACACCAAGCGGGGCATGATTCCCAGCGTGCAACTGCTTAGTACCGTCTCAACGGGAGAGCCTGTTGACTGTGGTAGAAGATGGGTCCCTAGCTGTACCCTGTATGTTTATTTTAGGACATACGCGCTGCTGCACAGTGCATCGGGTCTCCTAAAACACCAAAGCAAAGAAAAGGTATTTAGGTGACTAGAAAGATGGCATATGAATAACAAAGAGAAAGGAGTTGTACGGGCAATGCCTAGTCTTGTGATTTGAGCAGCCAAAGAGAGAATGTACCCAAACAGTGATCGCAATCCAAGAGGAAGAACAGATTTGTGTGGGATGAGAAGATATGTTCACTGAGATTAAAATGAAAACACTGTGCTGTGGCGATGTTACATGAGAGTGTTTTTACAAAAGCAACTCTGTGGCTCTCCCGGCTAGGCAGAGCACATTTATTTATTCAACACGAGTTCAATAATGCCTGCTGGAAGAGCAGGGGTGGGAGAGAGCGTGATGCACACATACGGCCTCTGCCCTGGAGGAGCTCACAGGGTGTGAAATAGAAAGTCATCCAAATAATTAGTGTTAAATATTACAGAAGATGAGAGACTAGGTAGGGAGGGAAAAGCTCACATTGCATCGACTGGCCCCAGTTCTCAGGGGTGAAAGCATTTACATATGCCGGTGGTTCGGGAGCCTACGATGGGACTTTGGGGAGGTGGAGAGACCTGTCATTCATCTCAATGGCAGGATTAGAATCACACAGACTTTTTGTGTCCTCATAAGCATGGCTGACTTTATCCTCCTGGTGACAGGGGTTTCATAAAACAATAGAAGTTCTGAAAGTTCTGAGCGACGTGATTTTTAATGAAAGCCCCTGTGGCAATATGGAGGATACAAGCTGAACAAGGAAGAAGCGCTGGACAGTTGTGATTCCTTGACAAAAATAGAAATATCAAAACAGGGTGATAGTGCTGAAAAGGAATCAAATTTGGAAATGCTCAATGAAATCAAGGTCAAAACATGGCTGGGCTGAGTGCTTAGGCTGTGCTCAAGAGACCAGTTAGGCTCAGAAGCTAGGAATGAGGAGAGGCGATGTTGTTTGGGCCAAGTCTAAAGGCCTCTGAACCACACAAGCTAAAGGAAGTAGGGATGGAACTCTAAGGCCAAAGACAAATGATAGAGAATGAAGGCAGGGCTGATAAGCCTCACAGACTCAAGGTCAGAAATTCTGAAAAAAAAAAAAAGTTTTTCATGTCGGGAAAAAGAGGGGTATCTCAGGAAGTGGGGTGGCAGGAAAAGAGACTGACAGCTTTTCTACCTTCTGGTTCTGTGTGACTCCAGCTCTTTAGACGGTGTCACACACAGTGTGGTTGGTACCCCCTGCACTGCCTGCCACCTCATGCACCGGTCTCCTCTGGATGCCCCTTCACAGACACTCAGGATGAACGCTGAACCAAATGTTTAGGAGCCTCAAATTGCCATGCACGTTTACAGATAAAGCCTGCCTCTTGACTCAGCATGGCGGACCACGTCTTACACCCCAGCACTGGAAAGGCAGAGGCAGGTGGGTCTCTGTGAGTTTGAGGCCAGCCAGGACTACACAGGGAGACTCTGACTTTAAAAAAAAATCTAATCAACCCCCTTGAGCAACTAATTGGAATTTCTGTTCTCCTGCATGGCCTTAATTGCTAAATGGTGACATTAATGAAAATGGTGACCACAGTTGGGGGGGGGGCTGCAGTAGGCACACGTACATATCTCTCCAAACCACATCAAAGATCTCTAAGACACTAGTAACAGATCCATAAGGCTAAAAGGATCTCCATCAAAATATTAAACAAAAATTTGCTTTTTCTCTGCACCAATATTTAACTCATGGTTCTAAGGCATTGATACTTCCAGATCCTACTGGTAGGAGCACCACTGGGGTCATTAGTCGCTGCAGCAAACCACTGCATGGCTAGAGTGTAGAAATGAAGACAGCTTGGCTTAACAACACTGCCAAGGAGAGTACAGAGATTATTTCTACTAAAATTTCACACTTTGGTACATTTCCTCCTGCATACCTGTGTGAGCCCATTGTCTTGTTAAATGTTCAGTGTGCTCTATGCAGTTGAACTATGCAGTTTTCACTAACACTGTCTTTAATGGGTGGGACAATGGACAGTCACACTTCAGCCTGAGGTGTGCCGTGGAGGTTTTCTCAATAATGAAAGGCATGCCTGTCACCTTCAGGAAAAAAAAAAAAAGTGGCAGTATTGATTGCCAATGACAAAATGTTGGCTTTCAAAGTGCAATTAAAAAAATTGGAGAGATGGCTAAGTGGGTAAGAGCGCTTGTTGCTCTTCCTGAGAACCTGGGTTTGATTTCCAGCACACAGAAAGAGGCTCACAATGGTCTGTAACTACAGCCCTAGGAGAACCAGCACCCTCTTCAGTCCCCAAGCATGCACTTGGTGTGCAAACATGCATGCAGTTAAGATACCCATACTTGTTATAGTTATCTCAGAATGCTAGTGGTGGTCTTTGTCAACTCGGCCAAAATTTTTAAATTAATTTTTAATTAATTTAATTATTTTTTTAAATAAAAGGCTACCTACAAAGCAGGGAACTAAGTAAAAGGTTCCTTCCTGGTGATTTATGCATGCACACCTACATGCCTTGTTCTTCCTCTTTGATCTTCTTGCTCCTTTTGCTACTTCCTTCCCTACTCATGCAACTTCCCCCCTTCTCTCTCTTTAGAATGAGTTTTATGGGGAATCCCAAGAACTGGCTTTTGTTTCTTGTTAGTCTGGGTGTTCTGTAAGGGAAGGTGTCTACCAGCCTCAGAGAACATTTGCCAAATCATAAAAATTCGGTGCTATGCAATCATGTCTGAAAAAATGTCCATTTGAAGTTTAAGATAGACCAAGTGGATTTATTGTAATAAGTGCCAATAAAGTATATTGTTATGGCGCAAGACAGAACAACCAAATTTTACTGTATCAGTCAATGAATTGACATAAACTAGGATCCTATTTTGAAACAATGTTTAAGATGCTTCTGTTTGCCAGATTTTGGTGCAATGTGAAGCTAAACATTAGTTATTGTATGAAAAAAAAACCTATTACACTTCTGTGCCTTTTCTAACTACATGTTGTGCTTGGCTTGGCTGTTGTGTGTATATGAGCCAGAACAGGTCAACACAAGAGTGTGTTTCCCAGCAGACAGAGATCCCAGCTGTCCCTTACTACACTTTACATTAGAGAGCTTTGTCAAAGGGGAGAGCTGAAGTCTTCTCACAATCTCTTGCTATTATTGTTTTGAAAAACAAAACTTTTATAAAATTTTATTATTTGTATCAGCATGTAATTGGCTTATGATCATTTAAGCAGAATATATTTACAGCCTTTGTTTTAATAGGGCACGTACATTCCCATAGGAGCACAGTTTGCAAGCTGTGTAAACATGATTATCCAATAACTATTAAAGTATAAATGTGCGCTGAGGCGAAAAATAAGAATAAAAACTTGACAGCCTGACATAAAGAAAGAAAAGAGAAAACCAAGTGGCTGGCCTTAACAGCTTTCTCACTAGTATTGCTTTAAAATGTCTACAGGTGTTCCTTTGACCTGTCTCCCTGCCAGAGGATGCATGTCTTAAGTCCTGCCCCGTTGGCTTCCAGCCAAGAGCATAACAGACCTAGGGGCTTCTTGAGCTGGCAGCTATCCAGTCCTCCTCTTTCTTCCTTGAAGATCCAGCATGCACTGTTTTGTTTACCTCTTCTTTATCTCTAGCAAGGTTGTACTGCAAAGTTCTTTACCCAAATTCTAAGACCTTCATTATCTCCTTTCTCTATTTCCTCCTTTTCAAAGTTTTAGTTGGCAGTCAGTATCTAAACACATAAAATTCCAAACCTCTGCAAAACCAAAGAGCAAGCAAGATAGTGTCGGGGAGTGTGGTGCAGAAAAGAGGTGAACTAGGCAGGCCTGTTCAAGGGAGCCTTTAATACAGAGAAGAGCAGAGGTTAAATGTTTGAATGGGACTATGTCCAGAGAAGAGAGGATGGGATGTAGAGCCTGGGAAAACATCACACTGAAGGAACCATGGATGAAGTGGAACCAAAAGAAGATTGCAGGAGAAATCAGCTCTACCAACAGGGCTCTCACTCAGGAAAAACGTGATGTTAGCATTGGATGTCCACCTGACAAGACCTAGAAGAACCTAGGAGAAAAGCAGGAGGGACAGTTTTGATGGAGTCATTCATTTAAGATGGGAAGACCCACTTTAATTGTGGGTGGCACCATTCCTTGGTCGAGGGCCCTGAACTAAATAAGAAGGAGGATGCAGGCTGAACATCTGCGTCCACCGTCTTATGCTTCTTGTCTCATGCCTCTGCTGCTACACTTCCCCCACCAAGATGGACTCTATCGGTGAGCCAAAATAAACCGGTGAGCCAAAATAAACCGTTGCTTCCTTACGTTGCTTTGGTCGGGTATAGTGTTATAACCAGGAAAGTAGCTAATATAAAGGCATTGTTTGAGACATCAAGACAAGCTGGGGGAGGTCTGAAAATTGGCCCAGGTCTTTAGAGACCGTTGACAGCAGATTTTATCAGGAGCATAGTGGGGAAGTTAGATGACAGACTTAAGAGAACTCGAAAGTTGGAGACATTGAGCTTGGCCTTTCCCAAGTTTTTAAGTTAAGGAGAAAAGTCTGCAATCTCACCATTACACATCCAGCTGTGCTTGTGAGTTTCTGCTGATTTTGTTTGGATTCTATTCTGTTATTGGGAGACAGCATATGAACTGCGCAGGAAGCTGTGCAGTCCCTGGATTCCTTTGCTAGAACTGCCACCAGAGTAAGCAGCAACCGAAGATGCGACCTACAGAAATGCATCTTCTTGCAGCTCTGAAGACCAGAAGCCTAAGGCTTAGCAGTCTTGGAATCTGGCTAGGTCTCTGATTTTGGTTTGCCAGTGGCCATGTTGACCTGCACCCTTGCTTAGCATTTCCTCCACGCAAGCATCCCTCTCCTTTGGAGGCTCTAGTCCTGCTGGATCAGAGCTTATAAACACATTTGACTTGAATCACCATCTACAGCCTTATCTCCAAATACACCTGGACATCAGGGATCCGGATGAACGCACTTGAGAGTGAGGGGAAGGGTGCCATCCAAAAGGACACCAGGTATTAACTGGAGTGTCAGAGATGTACCCTTCCGCTCTCTAACCACAGAAAAAGCAGATAAGAAAACCCTCAGAAGAAGTCAGAGCTTAAGTCAGAGGAAAGATGAAGGCACCAGTGTTCCTGGGAGTCAGAGACTCTGTGTGTGTGTGTGTGTGTGTGTGTGTGTGTGTGTGAAGCATGCTCAGACTGAGAATGCACACAGTAGAATCAAGCTCAGAATCACAAGGCTCTATTTCTGGTGAAAACTCCTACCGTAGAGGGACTGCAGCCGGCAGCATCAGGGACAGTTACAAAGAGAGTTAGAAAGCCACCTCTTTATGCATATGCATGCATATATGAATTAATAATATGCCCCTTTATAAATATATGCATATTTTAGTGGTGGGGTTCAAAAGTTCCACTTTCTGCATTTTTATGTATTTCACATTTTCATGGAATACCCAGTCATGGTGCAGTAAAAGAAAGCCAATCCATGGGACGAGGCACACAAGATCAAGGTGGTGCCTGCAACAGACACACTGCCTTATGCACTTAATTTCAAGAGAGAAGAATAATGCCTCTTTTTTTTCTTTTACGATTTAATTTTTTCATGTTTGTGTGTGCATATGTCTTGGTGAGTGTATGCTCTGTGTATGCAGATGTCCTTGGAGGCCACACAAAGGCAGTCGATCCCCCAGAGCTACAGGACACTTTTTTCAACTGTTTTGAAACACTGTAGGTGTGGCAGCTTGTTATAGGGCAGTTAAAAACTGATTCAAGCTGGGCATGGTGGCACCGACCTATAATCCCAAAGAATGAGGCTGGAGTAACTTGGTGAGTTAGAGGCCAACCTGGGCTACATAGTGAGAGCTTGTCTCAGGAAAGAAAAAAAAAGAAGGAGGAGGAGGAGAAGGAGAAGGAGGAAGAGGAGGAAGAAAAGGAAGAAGAAGGAGGAGGAGGAGGAAGAAGAAGAAGAAGAAGAAGAAGAAGAAGAAGAAGAGAGAGAAAGAGAAGGGAGGAGAGAGAGAATGAAAGAAATAGAGAGTTGGGGAGGGAAAGAGGGAGGAAGGGAGGGAGGGAGATGAGAAGGAGGAGAGGAAGTAGGGGAAAATAGAGTTATAAACATTCTCATCCAAAAATGCAAAACTTCAAATGATTTTCAACCCATCTGGGAAAAGTCTGGGAACATCCTTTGTGGTTTTGGTCCTGGTCCTCTGGAATCTTCACTCTGACCCTCTTCCTCTTCTATGAAAGGTGATTTGTATCAGTAGCTGAGTGGTTCTGGTGGCCCCAGCTTCCTGAGTCTATGCTATTTTATAAAACCTCTGTTCCTTTCAGGCCAGGTGAACGGTTTCCTGGAGATAACGTTCTCAAGAACCCTTTGGGCTTCCCGCGAATGCCCCCATGAGACACAAAACAGACAGACACCTCCTTTATGGCCTCTGCCACTAGGATGCTCAGGTTGGGCAGGAAGCTACCTTTGGTCTTGGATGTTGAAACCTCCACACCTCCGAGGTTTTGCTCTTTCTAGGGTTTCAGCAAAGGGTCCATCAGCCGCATGCTCAGTCTTTGTCTGCATCCCAGTTCTGAAGCTGGGGAATTCCCAAGCCATGACTTCTCTGTCAGCATTTCACAGTCCTTTCTTGAGCTGCACTCTCTACTGAAACAAAGGGCAAGGCTTCACCTTTGGCCCTTAGCAAGCTCCTCTGCTCCTTGTCTAAGCTCACCACATCAAGGCTGCATATTATAAATAGCCTCGGGAATTCATGTCCCTAAGCCTGCCCCGACCAAGAAGCAAAAATGTCCCTTCTTCCTGTTCTGATCACACATTCCTCCTGAGGTCTCCAGAGCCCTCTCTTGCAATGTTGTTTGCTTGTTTTTGTTATTAATCTGTGTTTCTAGTAACCATACCAAGGTTCTAAGCCTTGTCTATTATTCTTAAAACTCTAATGGCTTTGGCTCACCCCCAGACAAGTCCTCTCACATATCTGAGAATTTCTGGGGTGGCCTTGTGGTTCTGAGATCTATCAGTTTTCTGCGGCTAGCAAATAAATTATCACAGACTCAGGATCTCAACTCCCGCTTATCACCCCCTCAGTTTCTGTGCAGCAGAAACGCAGCCAGACTTAGGTGACTCTATCAGGTGACCCTAGGTTTAAGGTGTCATTAAGTCCCAATCCAGGTGCTCGCTGGGGGACTTCAGTTTCTGTTCCAGACTTCCATCTCGTGACTGGGAGAGTTTAGTATCCTACAGCTGTAGCCATTTCCTGTTGGCAGCTAGCCAGGCTTCGCTTCACACCAAGCTCCCGAGGTCACTGTTCCATCCCTACCTGTGGCCATTGCAGTTTCCAAGCCTGCAGAGGGGCACAAAAACTTCCTTGTACCCAGAACACTACAGAATCAGAGAGACCGCCTGAAAATCATCAGGCTTCTGTGACTGAAATCCCCTTGATGGGCCCTCATTCTGGTAACTCCTGTGATGGCTGATCTTTGTCATCCTCTCCACACACCTGGGAAGAGGGAATCTCAGCGAAGAAATGCCTCGATCAGACTGGCCTGGGGCCATGACTGTGGGGTGTTTCTTGATTGCTAATTGAGAACAGTGGGCCCAAGCCACTATGAGCAATGCCATTCCAAGGCCGGTGGACCTGTGCTATATAAGAAAGTTGTCTGAGGGCTGGAGAGGTGGCTCAGAGGTTAAGAGCGTTGGCTTCTCTTCTAGAGGGCCCAAGTACAATCGGCAGCACCCACAGTCCCAGGGGTTCCGATGCCCTCTCTGCCTTCCTCCCAGAGTCCTGTATGAGTGTGGTGCCCAGACATACACACAGGCAAACAGTCACACACAGTTTTGTTTGTTGGGTTTTGTTTTTTTTGAGGCAGGGCTTCTCTATAGTTTTGGAGCCTGCCCTGAAACTTGCTCTGTAGACCAGGCTGGTCTCGAACTCACAGAATTCTTCCTGCCTCTACCTCCTGAGTGTTGGGATTAAAGGCATGTGCCACCACCACCTGGCTTATAAACATTTTTAAAAAGATTTGTTTGAGAGAGAGAGAGAGAGAGAGAGAAGGAGGGAGTGAGGGAGAGGGAGAGAGAGAGAAGGAGGGAGGGAGGGAGAGAAAGAGAGAGAGAGAGAGAGAGAGAGAGAGAGAGAG
>LOEQ01004944.1:186627-202647 GCA_001685075.1 Bramus lutescens | reverse complement strand
GTCATGTTACCTCCCAACTTATACCTTGAGGAGAAAACCTGAGCTCGCAGTGTTCTCCTGCTGACCTTGTCCTTTGACCTTGCCCTGAAATACTTTGAGCCACACGGCCTTTATCAAACCATCCTTGAGATAGGTTATGTTACAGCCGAGACATTTTTGCATGGCCGTTCCTCCTAGAGTCACTTTAGTGTCTGTGTCTTTACTGCCTTCAGAAGCCTTCCTGCTTAGTTCTCTTATTTTCTTGTTTCCTGTGGCGCTGGGGCCCATACTTCGGACATCACACAAGTTAGTAAACCCTCCCATCAAGCCACACTCCCACACTCAGCTGTCCTGTGCATCTTACCATCCCACTCTTCTCTCTCTCTCTCTCTCTCTCTCTTAATGATCACCATCTGGAGTCATTCTATATATTTTTAACTGACTTTTTGCCTACCTTTTTGAGCAAGTGCAATACGTGGTTTTTTGGGATAGATATAATAAGAGCAATCACTATTAAACTAATAGCCAACTACTTGTTTTAGTATAAAGCATTCTAATATTGGCCACAATGATATAATTTTTATTGTCTCAACCACATTTGATTCTTAAATACTCCATTTTCTTGTGTGAAACCATTTACACATATAGTTATATAAATTACAGAGTTGTAGATGAACAAATTACATCTTCTTCCTGCTGTAGCCAGAATACTTCCAAATTCAGAGGGAGTAAAAGTGAGAACAGCTAAGGAGGTCCTTCTTCACCTCATTGGTTCTCTCTGGGAGGTCCGAGACCTGGGATATCTGGAGTCCCAGAGATGCACTGTGCAGATGATGTTGTGCAGCCAGCATCGTTAGGCAACATTTTCCTGTGTGACTTTTTGTTTAAGGATTTACTTTATTTTTATGCATATGTGTTTGTGTGTGTATATGCCACATGAGTGTAGGTGTCCTGAGAGGCCAGAAGGACAAGTCGGGTCCCTTGGAGCTGGAGTCACAGTGGTGAGTCAGCTGATTGGGATGTTGGGAACTAAACTCTGGTCTTGAGAGTAGCCTGAGGTGTGCAGTGTGGCTGAGGCCGCTGTTGTATTTTGCTTCATTTGTTTTTTTGAATGCATGGAGTCTTGTCCTAGGATATCCTGTAAGCAGATGCAGCAAACATCCTATGTGATTATTGGCTCTGTTTTTGATAATGAGAGAAGGTAGTTCCCGTTGACATTACAATGACAGGTAACAAAGCAGGGCAGGAGCCAGGGCTGGGAAAGTAGAGAGGGCTGCTTTTTCTTAAAGGGCTACTTAAGATGTTTAGAAGGAAGTTTGACAGGAGCCCTTTAGACCCAGGAGATACCAAGTACAAGGTCATGGCCTGGGTAGGAGAGCTGGTTTAACCTCTAGAGACAGAGGTGTGGTTGTGTGGCTGGGGAGAACACACAGTAGGAAGAAGAACTAGCCAGGAGCCTGAAAGATCCTTAGATGGTTCTGAGGACATTTATTTTTCTCTTGAGCAGATTGGAAGCTCGTTCGGCAAAAATAATCTGATGTCTGGCTTCATAAGGTCACAGTGACTGATGAGTTCAAACAAGGAAAGCAGTAAATGGCCAGTGTGGTCGTCCGTGTGCAGGTGCTTGGACCTGGGAGAAGTGAAGGGCCCAGTAGAAGTGTGTTCTGAGTTTGTTTTCAGGTCGACCTGAGAGCTTGTTGGACGTGAGTTATGACAGAAATAAACCACGGTCTGGCTCTTGGGATCTCGATTAGAAAACTGAAAGGCTGGAAGTTTGAGTTACTGCAGAATAGAAGCTGAAGGGAGGAGCCCAGCAAAGGATGGACACTGGAGGGTGAGTTCTGAAAAGATGAGCTCTAATGTCTAAGCACCTAAGAAGGTGAGCAAGCAGTTCAGATCCAGCTGAGGCTTGTGTGGGACGTTGCTGGCATCTAAGGCCACAAATGAGCCGGCATAGTTAGAAGTATGGGGCTCAGAACTTGGTGGGCTTTCTGATTAAGTGGTTGTTAAGACATGGAGAAGGAATCACTGCAATAGGAGGAAAGGAGCATGCACAAGGGTGTCAGTTATAAAGCATTCCTGCAACTTGAGGATCTTGCATGGCAGCAAGTCCCAAGCAAGTCTTAGGAATAGCCACAGCGTGAGAAAGCTCGAACCGCATCGTGAATAAACCCTAGGGGCAAGGACTTGGGAGACTGAAGCCTGTACTGTGATGCAGGAGTAACTCTAGCCGACCCTGGAGGGGCCGTGGGCTTGTGTGCTGTTGGTGGAAGACAGAGAAGACTGGGTAGAAGGGGAGGAGCAATGAAGAGATGTGCTGTCTGTTTCAAGGGAGACTAAGGAGCCTTGGAAATTGTTGAGGTGGGTGGAATCTGATGAACAAGCTGCCAGGATAAGAGAGCAAAGGGAGCATCTGCAGCTCGGGTGTGAATTTGTCCCCCATGGTCACAGTTAGAGGAGAATTATGGAGCTGTGAGCCGGGGTGGGCTAGTTTGCAGCCTCTAATGGAGTTGTCTTCTGACATGTGCCGTGATTATATGGTTGTTATGCTGTGAAGGATGGCATGGAAGACGACCAGGAACTGAGTGATGAAAATACCTGGATTATCTGGTTATCTGTTGTTTCTTTTGCCGGTAGGCTACCAATCCATATTCCTAATTTTTAAGCATGTATTTATTTATTTATTTGTTTATTTATTTATTTTTTTATTTGTGTGTGGTCATGCTACATGCTATCATGTAGCAACAGGGATTGGAGTCAGGCCTTCAGATTTGGCAGTAGATGCATTTACCCACCAAGCCATCTTGCCAGCTCCCACAGTTACTTTAAATATTTTATCAGGCCAAAGAGATGACTCAGCAGTTGCTCTTCTAGAGGACCCTGGTTCCATTCCCAGCATCCACATGACAGCTCACAGCCATCTGTAGCTCCAGTTCCAGAGAGCCGACACCCAACACATGGTGCATATACGTACATGCAAGCAAAATATACATATACATAAAATAAAATGGGGAAAAAAGGTTTGTTTTTATTCTTTCATTATGTGCCTGTGTGTATGCCTGAAGTAGATTTGTGAGTGTGAGTGCACTGCCTGCAGAGGTGAGAAGATGGTGTTGACTCTCCTAGAGCTGGAGTTACAGGGAGTTGTGAGCCATCCAACATGAGTGCTGGACCTGAACTCAGGTCCTCTGCAAGAGCAACAAACATTCTCAGCCACTGAGCCATCCCTCTACCCCCACCCCCCAATAAATTTTTAAGTATGTGTCAGTGTGTTGGGTGATAGCAGTGTCCTAATGGTGTTTCTTATCAGTGAGGACCTTTCCCTCTTCAGGCCAGCAGTGCCAATGGAAGGCTATCATCAGGACTCTTTGTGGTCTTTGCCAAAGCCTTGTATAGTTTGCCACACTTCTGACCAGGTCTTGGAGGCATGTCAGCTCCTTGGGGCTCTAGGGTTAAGGTCTTCCTCGGTGATGCTTAGATTAGCTCTGTAGCATCCTGCCCTTTTCAACCTCAGACTTCTCCAGCTCTCTAGAGTGTTGTTTGTGTTTAAAGTAAGCAGAATTCTCTTTCCAGCAGGCAGGCTGAGAGCTGGCCTGCTGGCCTGCAGACACACTTGGCCTACTTTCCTCAGCCTTGTAAACACTGACCGGGACTTAGCAAACACACTGTGGGGAAAACCAATCTGTGTGCACACACTTCAGACTTGCTGCTCTCTGAAGTGGACCTGACTGACCTCCACCAGTCCCATGGGCGCAGTTCCTGGCAGAGGCCCTTGGAGGACCCAGCTGCTTCCTGTTCTGCACCTGTGACTACTCACACCACCCATCCTCAGATGTCCCGAAACCAGCAGGCCAGTCCCCATCTTGGAAAATGCCCCTGTTTCCTGGGGTTGTGGTTCATCTAGGCTTCTTGTCACCTGCCTCTATAGCGCAGGTATTGTAATCTAGCCTTTGCTTTTTCTGGTGGCCCAGGCAGCCCTGTGCTGTTGGCAGTTTCCATGTTCACTCTGCAGAGTCACCACGGATGGAATGAATGCCCTGGAACTTTCCCATTGTATGGATTTGTGCCTTGTGTTGTTTCTTTAAAATGAGTTCATCCCTGCTTATTTTCTCCTGTGAATATTAATTTGACTTTTTCTGAGTCCTTCGGCTGTGTTTAAATTACTTCTCTTTGGACATCAGTGTTAGGTCTGGTCTGCTCTGGGGTGACCACTCTGGCCATCCTGTCTTTTACACCCCTCTTCTGTATGGATCCCCAGACTCTCCCGTCTGCTTGCTGTCGCCCCTCCCCCCACTTGCAATGCCTTGCCCTCATTGTTGCCTTTGAATAAGGGTAGCAATGTGAAACTACAAGTCACTACCCTGAGTTGATTCCAGCATTAACATAGATGGTTTTCCACTTAGTTTCCTGCCTTCACGAGACTGTAGACTGTATGTGTGTGCTCGCCACAGGTCTAGGAGGTCTCTGGCCGTCGTGGCACACCTTTGGGCAGAGTGGGTCCAGTTCACCTCAGAGCTAAGCTTCTGGAGTTGTTTTGACTGCTCTATGTTTTTCTTTATGCTATCATATTTCATGTTTGCTTTGGTCAAGATTTCAGAAACAGGTTTCCCCCTTTAGGTTAATCACTGACCTTGTTTTAATTGACAGATGGCTGTTGTTACTGTTGGTTGTAGCACAGTTAATAAAAACCCAGAGACAAATATTGAGGTTCAACTTGAAGGTCAGTAAAGCAAAACAGCCAGCCACTGGCTCTTACCTCGACCTCAGTCTGAAATGGCGATCCTGCCTCCAGGAATCTCAGAATGAGACTGTGTGTGAGAGCTGTCTCCTCCCGTTTTATATTCATTCCTCATTCCTCTCTAGTGTTGGGATTAAAGGTGCGCATCACTACCACCCAGTTTCTATGGCAACTAGTGTAGCTACTGGGATTAAAGGTGTGTGTTACCACTGTCTGGTCTTTAAGGCCGATCAGTGCAGCTGTTTTACTCTCTGAACTTCGGGCAGGCTTTATTTATTAAAAATACAGGTGAAATATCATCACAGTTGGTTAGGAGAATGAATAATGGTGTTTTATCCCCAACTGATTAAAGTACAGATAAAATATCACTACAGTTGGTTAGGAGAATACCTATATAGTGTTTTATCCCTGAATGATTGAAAATACCAGCTACCATCATCTCCCCACACACACCTTACAAATGTTTTCATTTATTGGGTGGTGATTCACTTTTTAAGAAGAGAAAACACAATCTAAGTTTGTTTTCCAAAGAGAAGACAAGATAAAAGTTATTCTTATTTTTAATCTTCTGTAAAAAGCAAATAAAATCCCCCAGGAAAAAAAAATGTTTGGTAGAAATATCAGTATGTCCTCTAAGATAATTTAGAACGTGCTAGATTTAGCATTAAACTTCTAGGTAAATGACCCTCACACATGCTACATGGGGGTGCCCCACCACTGAGCTAGATCACCAGCTCTTTGTGGTTAATACTCAGATACTGAACTTTACAGGGAGGAGAGAGACTTGAGACTCTAGGATTCAAAGTGCGTAATCTGGTAATGTCACACTGACATTCTGTGGGGAAAGCAGCTCAGAGACAAAGGCCTTTGAACTTGGGCTCAGGCTTTCCAGGCTCTGGTCTCTGGTCAGGTGAGCCTGTTATCCCTAGGCTTCTGCTGGGGATGCTAGCCCACAGTGGGGGAGCATGCTCAAAGCACAGCTGCTGTTCTTAAGGCTGGGTATTGAAAGAGAAAAGGAGGCCTGAAGACCTTTCAGCCCCAAATTCAGTGTCTTGCGTGGAATTCTGAGTGCTAAACACTTGAGGATCTTGATTTTTCACACTCCCCTGGAATCAGAACAGCTTAGCTTAGTGCCCACTTATAAGTGATGGACACCATGGTGTGCATGTGGAGGGGGCAGTGGTGCCCTTGGTGTCTGTTTCCTTTTTCTCTTGTTTGCCATGTGTACTCCAGACTAGCTGGCCTTTGAACTTAATCTTCTATCTTCATGGCCCATTTCTCATTAGGAGTTTTGAGTTTCGGGATATACACTTTACCTGGTTTCCGAGGTTTCTAACTGAGGTCTTCAACCTGTGCGGCAAGGACTTTACAACAGAAGTGAACAGTCTTCCTGCACAACCTCAGTCATGCACCACTTATCACTGACGGAGTGCTGTGCTGAAGCCCAGAGAAAGGATGGCTCAGATGTGAGTGTTCAGAGAAATGGATGTGCACATTCTCACTGGGAAACAGCAAGTAACAAAGCAGAGCCATAATGTTCGGAGTCCACAGGACCTCACTGGCTCTTCCCATCCTTGTCCCTTTTCCTTTTCATGTTCTCTCACAGACCTGAGCCTCCGGCAGAAGTGCATATTTATGTAGTAGAACCCAGTGATACTGTTACATAGGAAGCAGAGTAAATGCTGACAGTTTGCTTTTAGATGCATGGACTCCAAAGTTTTGTGCCTGCCCTGCTTTCTGCTCTCTCTCATAGACAGAGCAGCAGCTTTAGTGTCTGTCCACCCTGGTTTAATAGAGGATTCTGGTACTCTATTGTGAATAAAGATATCAGGAATTGTTTAGCAGCACTAGGGTTGAAGGGGATGAGGAGTGCCCTAGTTAGGGTTACTTTTGGCCAAATTATAATAATATCATGGCCAAAGCCACTTGGGGAGGAAAGGGTTTATTTCAGCTTACACTTCCAGGGAACAGTCCATCACTGAGGAAAGGCAGGGCGGGAGCCTGGAGGCAGGAGCTGATGCACAGGCCATGAATAGTACTGCTCATTGGCTTGTTCATCATGGCTTGCTCAGCCTGCTTTCTTATAGAATTCAGAACCACCAGCCCAGGAATTGCAGCACCCACAATGGTCTCTGCCCTCCCTCCTTTACTAAGAAAATACCCTGCAGGCTTGCCTATAGCCCAATCTTATGGAGGCCTTTCTTTTCTTAATTGAGGTTCCTTCCTTTCAGATGACATTAGCTTGTGTCAAGTTGACATAAACTGTCCTGTCGTAGGTCACTATAGGACCTGACCTTTTAAAATGTATTTACAAAGTTAATGCAACCTACTTGAAATAATTGTATCATTTGACTTAGATTTGATTTTTTTNTCAGTATGTCCTCTAAGATAATTTAGAACGTGCTAGATTTAGCATTAAACTTCTAGGTAAATGACCCTCACACATGCTACATGGGGGTGCCCCACCACTGAGCTAGATCACCAGCTCTTTGTGGTTAATACTCAGATACTGAACTTTACAGGGAGGAGAGAGACTTGAGACTCTAGGATTCAAAGTGCGTAATCTGGTAATGTCACACTGACATTCTGTGGGGAAAGCAGCTCAGAGACAAAGGCCTTTGAACTTGGGCTCAGGCTTTCCAGGCTCTGGTCTCTGGTCAGGTGAGCCTGTTATCCCTAGGCTTCTGCTGGGGATGCTAGCCCACAGTGGGGGAGCATGCTCAAAGCACAGCTGCTGTTCTTAAGGCTGGGTATTGAAAGAGAAAAGGAGGCCTGAAGACCTTTCAGCCCCAAATTCAGTGTCTTGCGTGGAATTCTGAGTGCTAAACACTTGAGGATCTTGATTTTTCACACTCCCCTGGAATCAGAACAGCTTAGCTTAGTGCCCACTTATAAGTGATGGACACCATGGTGTGCATGTGGAGGGGGCAGTGGTGCCCTTGGTGTCTGTTTCCTTTTTCTCTTGTTTGCCATGTGTACTCCAGACTAGCTGGCCTTTGAACTTAATCTTCTATCTTCATGGCCCATTTCTCATTAGGAGTTTTGAGTTTCGGGATATACACTTTACCTGGTTTCCGAGGTTTCTAACTGAGGTCTTCAACCTGTGCGGCAAGGACTTTACAACAGAAGTGAACAGTCTTCCTGCACAACCTCAGTCATGCACCACTTATCACTGACGGAGTGCTGTGCTGAAGCCCAGAGAAAGGATGGCTCAGATGTGAGTGTTCAGAGAAATGGATGTGCACATTCTCACTGGGAAACAGCAAGTAACAAAGCAGAGCCATAATGTTCGGAGTCCACAGGACCTCACTGGCTCTTCCCATCCTTGTCCCTTTTCCTTTTCATGTTCTCTCACAGACCTGAGCCTCCGGCAGAAGTGCATATTTATGTAGTAGAACCCAGTGATACTGTTACATAGGAAGCAGAGTAAATGCTGACAGTTTGCTTTTAGATGCATGGACTCCAAAGTTTTGTGCCTGCCCTGCTTTCTGCTCTCTCTCATAGACAGAGCAGCAGCTTTAGTGTCTGTCCACCCTGGTTTAATAGAGGATTCTGGTACTCTATTGTGAATAAAGATATCAGGAATTGTTTAGCAGCACTAGGGTTGAAGGGGATGAGGAGTGCCCTAGTTAGGGTTACTTTTGGCCAAATTATAATAATATCATGGCCAAAGCCACTTGGGGAGGAAAGGGTTTATTTCAGCTTACACTTCCAGGGAACAGTCCATCACTGAGGAAAGGCAGGGCGGGAGCCTGGAGGCAGGAGCTGATGCACAGGCCATGAATAGTACTGCTCATTGGCTTGTTCATCATGGCTTGCTCAGCCTGCTTTCTTATAGAATTCAGAACCACCAGCCCAGGAATTGCAGCACCCACAATGGTCTCTGCCCTCCCTCCTTTACTAAGAAAATACCCTGCAGGCTTGCCTATAGCCCAATCTTATGGAGGCCTTTCTTTTCTTAATTGAGGTTCCTTCCTTTCAGATGACATTAGCTTGTGTCAAGTTGACATAAACTGTCCTGTCGTAGGTCACTATAGGACCTGACCTTTTAAAATGTATTTACAAAGTTAATGCAACCTACTTGAAATAATTGTATCATTTGACTTAGATTTGATTTTTTTTCTTTTTTGTCTTGTCCCAGTTTTAGCTGCTGTTATCTGCTGTTTTTTTCACTTACTAGTTCTGAGTATGTATCTTTGTAAATGCCCTTTAAACTAGCTTAAACATGCACACACACCTTTTTTTTCCAGAATTTGCATTTCCCTCCTCAGCCTTAGGGCAGTAGGACCATTCAGGATCATGCCTGCTAGGGTTTGCATCAACAGCGGTATCCTAACAATGAGAATAAATGTTTATTTGTCAGAAATGGAGGGATCAGGTCACTCTGCTTCTGCTTTTTTGAACCTGAACTCCCAGAGTTGGCCTTGGGTATTTCTTAGGACATTTCTAATGTCTGAGAAGGTCAAGTCCCCACTGTTGCATGGACTATAACAACCCTGCTGGATTTATGCATCGCAGGTGCCTTGCAGCTGAGTTACCTTCTTACAATATATGAAACTGCTTATCTTTGTAGGTCCAGTGTGTTCCCTGGGAACAGTTTCATTTGTTTATTTCAAGAACTAAATCTAAAAGAAATCACAAAATGAGTCTTTTCTCCGGTACTGTGGAGTATTGTGACCTCACAGCTCCCTGTAGAAAGGGGAGGGTGGTAGAAAGATGCTGTATAGGTCAAAATACAGGATTCCACATAGAAATCCTCAGAGTACATAGAAAGTAACAGGTAAATGGCTTTAGAGTAAGCCCTCAAAAGGCTCCACAGAAGTCGTAATGCATGGATTAATTATAAGGAATTCGCCTCCATGGTGATGTATGCTGAGAACTGCAAGGTGTGCAGCTAGCGGGCTGGAGACCTAGAAAGCTGACCTGAATCAGCGCAGTGGTGATGCAAAGCTCATGTTCTCAAGACCCAAACAGCTGATTTTTCTTTTGAGCCTGAAGAAAAGAATAAACTGATGTCACAACTCAGGCAGTCATGCAGTTAGCTTTTGGCTGATTGGGTAAAAGCCACTATTTCGAACCTTAGAAGCATCCAGAAGAACAGAAGACCATATGTGGGCATCCTGTGGTCCAGTCAAGTTGTTACATAAAAGCCAACTTCCACAAGCCCACAGTAGACAGTTGTGAGTCATTTATGTTTACATTTGGGAATGAAGAAAACTGTTCTCTCAATACTGGTGTTGTGAATTTTTTTATGTTTTGGGGATAAAAATCGTTATAAACAAATGTTTTATAAATATATCAGGCCACTCATCCATTCACCCAGCAAACATAAGTCTTCATGGGGCCCTGGGTGAACTCATGGTGGGGAAAAGGTGAATTCTGGCAATCCCTTCTCTTCCCTAGAGTTCAGGAAGGTGGATGCTACACTACTGGTTCCTTGAACTACCTGACTAGTCCCAGTTGTTGAGGGCATTTGAGGAGTGTGTGTTTACAGGATGCAGAGTGAGCAGTGTAATCCCAAGCCTTCTGAGCTGAGCTCTGGGGCAAAGAAAGAGCAGACATGGTAGTAGGCCTACAGGGAGGGCTCTGGCACGAGAGAGGGCCTGTTCATAGGCCCACAGGCAGGCCCGCAGAGTTGGAGGGAATGGGTAAGTAGCAATTATTGGTCAGAGCCTGGAAACAGAAACCCGTAGTTGGACTCAGCATGCTGCCAGGGCAGGGTGGACCTTGGTAGTTTGAGGAGTAATGATGGGATTGAAGGCCCTGGTCAGGCTAGCCCTTGAACAAAGACTTTCTGTGTTCTGACTTGCTCAGCATTAGTGTGTGAAGAGCAAAGTCAGCCTACTACTGAGAATTCAGACTCCCACACCGAGAAACACATTACCAGGAGAGGCTTATTATATTTTTCTCGCATATTTTATATCATGTAAATGTTTTTAGTTTTCATGTGGTAATAGTGGCTCTTGTACAGTTCTGTGCTTTTGACAAATGTAGAGTCAGTGATGGTATATAGTAGGACTTTCTTGTGTTGGGCTTTTTCTTGGGGACCACCAGCTCCCAGATAATGACAAATGACACAGAGACATTATTAATTATGAAAGTTTGTTCTTTAGCTTAGGCTTGTTCCCAGCTAGCTCTTATAACTTAATTAACCTGCCTTTATTAATCTGTGTTTGGCCCAGGTAGTATCATTGAGGGGAATCAGGGCTGGAACTGAAGGCAGGAACATGGAGGCAGGAACTGACTCAGACCATGGAGGATTGCTGCCTATTGGCTTGCTCTTCATGGCTTTCTCTGCCTACTTTCTTCTACTTCCCAAGACCACCTGCCCACAGTGGTGTCATTCACACTGGGATGGATTCTCCCACATCAGTGATTGTCAGGAAAGTGCAGTCCAGACTTGCCCGCAGACCAGTCTAATGGAGTCTTTTTCTCAGCTGAGGCTCCTTCTTCCCAGGTGACCCTAGCTTGTGTCAAGTTGACCAAAAATCAAACCAGGACAATAGATTTCTTCCTGCTGTGGTGTCCTCAGAGTTGTCTCTTTTCAGCACACGGACAATCTAAGCATTTTAAAACTGACTCAAAATACCAGGAAGGGTGTTGAAATCTAGTTTCATCCAGTTCCTACCACCCTTAATTACCCTGAGTCAGAGCATATGCACAGGCTAGTGCACAGCACACACTGTACTGGAAGCTGATCGCATTGGAAGTGAACTACTTAGAAGATGCATTTTTATCTGAAATCTCTGTTCTTGGGACATTCTAACCAGTAATGCCAACATGCATACTCTGAATGCCAGTGCCCTGTCAGTGACATTGACCTGCTCTGTGGCTGTCTTACAGGTGTGTGCTGCTCCCGCTCCTGGGGATGAAGCCGCCCTCACAGAGCCTCTACCTGCTGGTTGACTCCGTGGACGAAGGCTGCAATGTGATGGAAGGGGAGCAGACATCACCCAGCCTCTCCGGGACTGTAGCAGAGCTCTTGGCTGGTCACCACGAGTTCTTTCCCCCATGGCTACTGCTCCTCTGCTCTGCCCGGAAACAAAGCAGAGCAGTCACTAAAATGTTCACTGGTGAGCAAGACCGCGTGACACCCAGAGTTGTGTGCTCTAGAACCCAGCCCAGGCTGGGTTTCTTCTGGGGAGCAGAGTAGGCAGATGGAGGCCTAAGCTGCACACACTCTCTCAGCCCCTTGCCACCATGCCTTAGGCTCATGTTAATAAGGCATGGGGTGTTGTAGAGTCACTTACATTAGCTTTTCAGTGAGTAAAGTACCTGTCATACATGCATGAAAACCCCCATACACAAAAACAACAGCGAAACCTAGCCAGGTATGCTGACGCACGCTTCTGATCCAGTACTGGGGAGACAGACAGTCAAACCCGTATAGCTCACTGTCCCACCAGCCTAGCCTAGACTATGTCTCAGAAAAACGATGGCTGACTCCTGAGGATGAATGACACCCAAAGTTATTCCTTGGCCTCCACATGTGTATACACACACAAAAATGTGTGCACATATGAAAAAACACTCTCTCCCTACTTCCCATGTAAGACCTAAGGTAGCAACGAGCTGTGCTATTTTTCAGTAGGTCTCTACACTTACCAGCTCATTGGTCATTGATCAGTATCTCCCTGTGGCCCCTGAAGTCCTGCCAGAGGTTCTCACACACATTCCTTTTCTCATGACAGGGTTAAGCCCAGTGCTTCACTCCTGTGGCCTTGGATTCTGTGAAGCACTCTTCTTGGCCCTGTCATGATGGAAGGAGCGCACACAATAAGGTCACAGCAGTGACCATAGCCAGTGCTATGCGCTGCTCCTGTGTGTGTGTGAGGGCATGGCCTCTTCTTTCCCTGTCCAAGTCACATGGTACCATCAGCTCATTTAGTGTTCAAGTGTGTGTGTGTATGTGTGTGTATATGCACTTGAGTTCCACAAATCCTCTAAGTAGAGTTATAGACAGTTGTGAGTGGCCCAGTGGAGATGCTGGGAACCAAACTGACCTCCCCTGAAAAAGCTGCACATGCTGTAACCCCTGAGCATCACTCCAGCCCCAAGCTATAGTCTTCTCTTTGTACAAATGACTCACTACAATGTACGTGTTAGTGCTCACTGCTGCCTGTGTGACCTCAGGCCGCTTGCCTGACCTCCCGTTTCCTGTCTGTAATGTGGGGTCCTTAGAGGTTAGATGTGCCTGAGGCATGGTAAGGGCTTCCTACACATTCTCTCTTATTCCAGTCGTTTCAGTCTTGTTTGTTAATAAAATTCAGTTTTGACCTGAAATCTTTGGGTCGTTGACCTCAGTGTTCTTGGCTGTGAACAAGTGTGCTGGTTTCAGGGAGATGAAACCTCAGTTGAGACGAGATTGGCTTGTATGCAGGCAACTGTGGGGCAGTTTCTTGATGGATGATTGATGTTAGAGGTCTCAGTCCTCTGTGGCTGGTGCCACCCCCAGGCAGATGGTCCCAGGTTGTATACAGGAAACAGGCTGAGCAAGTCAGGGGAGCAAGGCAGTAAGCAATGTTGTTTGGTGGTCTCTTGAGTCAGCTCCTGCCTCCAGGTTCCAACCCTGAGTTCTCTGGGTGATGGAGGACAAGCTATGAGATGAAATAAACCCTTTCCTTCCCGAATTGTTTTTGGTCATAATGCTCCATCACAGTCACAGAAATCCAGTGAGATGACAGGCCTCCTCTTTATCCGTTTCGTCCTCTCTTCTTGGCATCTGATTGTCCTTGTGCTTTCACGGCGGCCTGATTCTCTTTCATCTGACCCCTAAAGTCCACGGTGCTCCAGAATCCAAAAACTGAGTGCATCCAAGGAGAATTCCAGGTTAAGATTGTGTTTTGTGCAGTACTTAAAATATCACCTGCACTTCAGGATGTGCGGATAATGTTCACGTGACACAGATGGGTTCTGTGCTGGGAGGTGGGTTCTGTTCTCCTTATGTATAAACAGATAGATATTCCAAATCTGAGAAGATGTAAATACTTCCCATTCTGGCCATTTTGGATGAGATACTAAACCTCAGTTGCCAGAACCGCTTGGTCAACGACCATCTGTCCTCCAGTCCATTTGGACTTGCTGAGTTAGGATGTGTGTCCATCATGGTCCCAGGTTACTTCTGCTGTATTGCAGTCTTTCATGAATGCCGTGATTCCCATGCCTGCCACAGCATGAGTGCTCCCTCTGCATTGTCTTCAGCCAGCGTTTGCAAAGTCAGGTTGCCTCTTCTGCATTATGATTTGCACATGATGTTCTGCTAAAATGCTCATCCCTTGAACTTCTTGCCATCTTCCCACTTAGGTGACCACCCAAATAGGACATTCACACACAGACTATGTTCTCCATTCTTGTTTATTTGTGGCTCCCTCATGCACAGTCACACTCTCACTTTGTCTGTTTTTATTTTTTTCATGAATGCAGTATCACTGAAAATTTTTCTGGATCTCATGTGTGTATTTACTAGCCATCCTCTCAGCTAGGATGTAGTCTCCGTGAAAACAGGGTGCTGACTGTGTGAGCACAGACTGGGGTCCCAGAAGGGTTCTGACCATGTGAACTCCTTTTTTGTAAGCATGGGGACTGGCCCTATCAGAGCACCAACTGTGTGCGCTGATTGTAGCAGACACTCAAACTCATTTGTTTAGCCAATGCCAAGGGGTGTCATACCCACTGAAATATTTTACCAAAGTTAGAAAAGTGGTTTAGTGGGCCTGGGGAGATGGTTCATTAGTGAGAGCACCTGCTCTGGGACCCATATAAAAAAGCAGGGTGTGATAAGCTCCCTACTGGAGAGGCAGAGTTATGAGGGCTCACTGGTCAGGCAGCCTAGCCTATGTGGTGAGTTCCAGGCCAGTGAGAGACTCTCACTCAAAAGAGAAGGCGAATGGCTTTGTAGGAACTTCCCCTTACATGAGTGTGGTGCTCAGTTCCATCCCCAGCCCCCCAATAAATAAATGAAGTCATTTTCAGTGCTCAAGGTTGGTGGTCAGTGGACAGTCTGAGTTCTGTGTGTGCGTGCGTGCGTGTGTGTGCTGCAGCTCAGCCAGAGCTTTGCACGTGCTGGCCCAGCTTGCACTACTGAGCACGACTAAACCTCTGCTCTTATTTCTGTTTTATTTTTGCCACTAAGTCTTGCCCTGACTGGAATGGGCCTTACGATATGGACCTTGAATCTGTGGCAGTCTTCCGGCTTCTGCCTCCCTGGTGCTAGGATTGTTGGCACAAGCTGCCTGCCCTGTGCTCTTAATCAATTGAACATAACTGTTGCTGGGGGTAAATATAAATTCTTAAATCCACATCACTCCTTAAATTTAGGAAGGATCATGTCTCAAGTTGTAAGCATTCCGATTCCCTCTGTGGAGCATCTGTTCCATGTTCCACCACTTCCTCCTTCTAGCTCTGTCAGCATCACACAAAGCCCTGATGCAGACCCCTTGGTCACAGTGTGTGACTCAGGCAGCTCTCTGTGCTTGAACCTCCCTCACAGTGTACAGGACAGCTGTGTGAGTGAAGACTTAAAGTGCATGTAGCCCAAGGGGAAAAGCCCTTGCCCAGCATTCAGTCCCCAGTACTGCCACACACAAGGAGAGCTGACTCAATGCCTTTTCTTTATTAGCCCACTTTGAGCACATCAGGTCTGGCACTGTAGAGGCTTTGTTATCTCAATTTTTCATCAGATGATCTTAGTTAATTAGCTTAAATTATACCTATTTATGCATAAGGGTTATATAATCTTTGACATGGATTAGTCTGTGTGCACATCACTTTGGAAACTTTAAAACACTATTACATACCACTTTAGTAATGTTTTATTTATTAGCCACAGGCCTAGAACTTGCTGTGTACCCCAGACTGGCCTCAAATTCATAATCCTCCAGCTTCAGCTTCCCACTCCTGGGATCATAGGCATAAACCACCTCCCGAGGTGGGTTCCTTTTTACCCTACACTGTTGTAAAGACTTTATAAACAAGGAAATGAACATACAAGAGGTTTGGAGACCAGTCATATCAAATGGCTAGGGTGTGTGGAGTGCCAGACATTCCTGGTGATGTGCTCAGCCTTCCTTTAGGTTGGAAGGGTTTATTTTATGCTATGTTATCAAATTAAAATAATTATGCTTACAAAACTCTAACACTTAAAATACAGCCAATAAATGAAAGCAAAATAAAGTGTAGGGTTTTTGATTTTGTTTGTTTGTTTCTGGTTTTCAAGATAAGAGTTTCTCCATGTAGCCTTAGCTGTCCTGGAACTCACTTTCTAGACCAGGCTTTCCTTGAACTCACAGAGGTCCACCTGCCTC
>LOEQ01004944.1:163672-181743 GCA_001685075.1 Bramus lutescens | reverse complement strand
TCTCATCCACCAGCAGAGCGGGGAGCAGAAGAAGAGGAATGGGATAATGACGAACCCCAATTACCATCTGCAGAGCAACCAGGTGTTCCTGGGCAGGGTCTCTGTCCCTCGAACAGTGCAGGAGCGAGGGCATCCGGAGGTGCTGGAGGGCTTCCCTCCCTCAGAGACAGAGCTGAACCTTAAACAAGCCCTGAAGCTCCAGATTGACGGCTCTGATCCCAGCTTCAACTACAAGAAGGAAACGCCCTTGTGAGAGGTAAGAATGCAGTGGGGAGAATGAAGGAACCAAAGTTAAAATCCCGTGTTCCTGGTGCTCCTAAGGCCTTTCAGGCTCCTCCCCTAGGCATGCATTCAGGGATCTCATCCCAGCCAGTTTGCTCAGCTTGAGGTCTCCAAATGCTAGCACCTGTCCAAAGCACCTGTGTAACATAGGATTCATAGATCCATATACAGATGCAAAGACCGAGGATAGGATAGCTAATAGGTAATAGACAGTGGATAGATATGCTGATATGTAGATAGGTAATAGACATTAGTTGATAATGGATGTGTTGATACATGGCTCAGGTGATAGGTAATAGTCATCGATTGATAGGTAGAAGATGACAGGTAATAGCGAAAGACAGAGACAGTGGGTAACAGATAATATATAGTTGGTGATACATAGAGAGTCGCTTAATCTATTTACTCTTTATCTCCTCTTCCCTCAAAATGTTAGACTGAAGGGATGTGTGTAGTCGATGCTGAATTCATGTGCTTAATCCTATTTGAACCTGTGGCAGTCTTTTTGTAAAAATGTATTGGATAAGTAGATGAACAGATGAATATATCATCTATCAATTCTAGACTGAGAATTTTTTCCTGTATTATCATTTCCCTCTCCCAGGAGATTTCTGATGGAAAACAGGACTGTTTTCTAAGTATTCACTATTTGGTTTTGAAACAGTAGGCTGTGCTTAGTGGATGGTTGGCAAATATTAGTTTCACTCAGAAACAGACCATGGATTTAAATTGGTAATCAAGTTTTATTATAATAACTGATAGAAATCTAGTGGTTTTGCATGTATTATGAACAGGTGTGGACCGTGGTAAAGGGTTTAGGCTATCATTTACTTACTTCCATATTTAGGGGCAGGATATAGAGACCATGTTCAGATCACTAGTATTTTTTTTTTATTAAATAGATCTTTTTATCCTCCATCTCACAGGAGGCTTCACTGCTTAGGAAAAAGTGGGTGGAGAAATAGCAGGAGCTCATGTGTACGCCTTGGGTGCCCCTCAGAGGCTCTTTTCCGTGTCTAAATAAACTGAAGATTTCAGTAAGCAGCTTGTCTAATGTCCAGCGACCTTGTCGAAGGCCTGACTTCTGGTGATGGTCACACTCAGGCAAGCTGGCATCTCCATCTCTGCTCCTCTTGTCTTCAGTGATCTAGTTTAGGGATTTGACAAGTTAACCATTATTACAAGTATCTTCTAACACTGAACATCCTTCTGTGAGGTCAGATGGATGTTCAATCTAAAGTCATTCAGAAATACTCCTCCAAATACTTGGTTCTGGTGTTGCAACACCCCCCCCCATAAACAAAGTATTACATCTGTGTCAGTAAAAATGTGATAGAAGGTGTTTGGTAGAATAATTTTCTTTTATAAGGTCTTAAAACTGTCATTACAAGAAAAATATAATTTTTTTTCAGGCTCCCCTTCTGTGAAACAGAAGGCATTGTGGTCAGAATGGTCAGAATGGCCATTCAGCTGCCAGATGGAAGCAGGACACCTGAGGACGTGCTGGCCAGACTGTGACTCCCTCAGTACTGTGTCCTGACATACTGTCATGTGCCTACCCAGTAAGGCTGCCCTTCTCAGCGTAACCCCATGCTGAAGCAGTCTCCGCCACACCGAATAAATGCAGATGTGAACTGCAGCTCCTCGATACAACCAAACCCGGTTTTGAGTATTTTCCCATTCTGTAAATGTGCATGTGCCACAGTCAGGTGTCTCCGCAAAGGCAGTGTTCCGTATTTATTGTTTCCTGCGTGGTGGTGTGTACTCAGTCCCATCGCATTGTCTGGTGTGCCTGGTTCTTGTGTATTTAAAAATGTTACTCAATAAAGCAATTCTTGCAACTGTTTTTTGTCTGCTAACCTTCAGCATTAGATAAAAATGAGTTTCTGTGTTGATGCCACATGGAGGTGAACAAATGACTTGGTGACGAGTTTTCCATGGTGTAAGAGTCACTCTGCCAGTTTAAATCCAGGCAAGCACCATCCGTGTAAGACCAAATGACAGAGCAGGCAGACGCTGGCCACTCTGACTACAGGCAGAAGAGCCGTGCGTCCACAGAGGCTCTGAGCCTGTCATCCCACCTGCGAGTAGATGGACCACCATTCCTGAAGCTTGGACCTTCTCAGGGACAGAGAGCAGTTAGTGCCTGGTGGCACATGTGCAGACAGAGGCTCCAGGTCCAGCTAAGGATGACTCTGGTCCCTGAATCCTTCACCGGCCGCCTTTGCCTCCTTCAGCTGAATGAAATGTAATCTCTCATTGTAATTGAATGTTCACTGCTCTGAGCTATTTCCACTTGCCAGTTACTGCGTAACCAAATTAGCCCCGGTCAGAACCAATTGGGTACATTTGAATGACTTGCTGGGATGGATGTTCTTGAATGTACAGTGTGCTGTCCATCACGGGTGACGCCACTAACCGTTAGTCACAGTACAAACCTTTTGTTATTCCACAGAACTGGTGGGCTTGCACTTTTCCCGGCCACATTCTTTTTCCTGTTTTCATCTTCGCACAATTGCACATAGGATGGCTGAGTGCCAAGGTATGGGAGGCATCGGCATCAGGAACGTGGAACAGTTTAGATGGCTTGTGCAAATGTCTGGCAGGATGGTTTAGAAGCCAAGGGCATTTTGATCCTTGAGCACTGTAGTCCTGTTCATTTCCCAGGTCTCGGAGATTCTGTGCTCTCCTCGTACTGTTGCTAAGGGGGAGTGGGGAAAGAGAATTTGCAAATTGAGCACAAAACCATTGCTACTACTGAAAACTTTGGAACTGAAAATTTTGGAATGTTTTAATAAGAGGCCAGTAATGGTCATCACGTGTGAAAGGCATGAGTCGTGTTGTTCGTGGAAGCTCAGATGTGTAACTGCTTGTGCTGTGTGTTTCTCTCTCCAGTCTTTGTGAAAGCCCTTCCTTGCTTTGTTTTTCAATGTCAGCCAAACTCATTTCCTGTGTGTCGCCCACCAGTCATAACCAGGAAGAGGGATAGCTGATGAGCTCACTCAAAGCTAAGGTGATGGCATGGTTGATACTGACAAGTCAAATGTGAATGTCTCAAGGACTGAATTCTTGTCCCTATGGGATATTGATTAATGACACTTAACAGGATTCTTGCAAGGCAGCCTTAGAAGTGTTTCTGAATCTGTCGATAGTACCCTGTTACTAGAACCAGTGTGACTCCATCTCNCACACACACACACACACACACACACACACACACTACATTTGCCATAGAAGAGGAACCTCTGACTTATTAGGTGTACCTTTTTTTTTTTTCCTAAGGAAGGGAACCACGAAAGCTGCCAGTTTGTCTATTATCCTTGAATTATTGAAATTGTATTTATTTAATTTTATTGCTTTTACAAAATTGCACCTTGTGACCAAAGGGCAAAGGGCTCATGGCAGTAGGGATCTGTATTCTCCAAGTATTTTTGTATCCATCTTTACACACCTGGAAAAGTTGGTAGGAGGGGAGCCTGTTGGAAAAATAGGGTTCTCATAATTATTCCTCAAGGAGTTTTGACAGAACAAAAATGGGTTCTCATGTGAGGATCAGGCTAACCAGAGTGATGCAGCCACCCCCCTGTGCTTGTCCAGTTTGGGATGGGGGAGGTTAGTACCACACTGGGGAAAAGCAATGGCTTCTGCTCTATTACAAAGATAAGAAACAGTCCCACAAATAAATAATAAATAGCTATTTTTGAAATTCAAATGTTTAAATTTTGTAAATCAGCAGTTTGGGATGTCGTGTGTTTATAATGCTTTTGTATCATTTCCTTCACACCCCGTGCTGAAGGTCAGTGCCCCTGGCAGGAGAAGTGGTAAAAATGTCAGAAAAATGAACATCTGGGAGGGGGTCCAGGAAAGTGTGGGGGGAAAGAGGACCAGAAGTCAGTGCCCTGCGGTGTACAGCAAATACCTTTTGTTCCTTCCTCTTCCGCCTCTACCAGATTCCTCAACCAAAAACAGCCCCTTCCTTCAGAGACAGGAGCGATTCATCATGCTGTTTGGCTATGCAACTGTTTGTTTTGCTTAATGCCCTCCATCAACACATTCCACAAATACTGTGGCAGACAAATACTTTCCTTCTATTGTTCGCTCTGTGTGGGGTGTATAAATAACCTAAAATGTACATTGAATTTCACAGTGTAAAGTTTTATTTTATCCCTTGTATTATATTATGCGAGAACATCCCAATGTACATGAAGTGCATAATAAATCTATTTGCTTTACAGAAGATGCCTTGTTTTAATTTTATCCTTTAAGGAGCAACATGTGCATGATGTAAGTTTATAATTTAAAAAAACTGGGGGCGAGATATAACGCTGGCAGAAGGAGGCAGGAGACCAAGATGGTAGCCTTTATCTCTTACACAGCTTTGATAAGTGTTCGCTTCTGTCTCTCCTCCTCTGACAGAGCGTGACTGTCAGTCAGACCTCTGCTATCCCAGATGAGATGTGTACATGCATGTCTCTTGGTTTTACTACAGTCTTTCCCTGGATAGTTTTTTTTTTTTTAATTTTCTGGAGAAATGGATTGTTTTCTAAATAAAGTTGTGTGCTCTTCCCCAGAAGAAGCCAGCACTGATTGGGACATGGAGCCCTGAGTTTATGTGCATTCTTTTCTTTCCAGGGAAGGCTCCTGAGAAGGCCAGCAGTTCTTTGTCCTTCATGACTTTATGTTATAATGTTGTTCCCTAGAACTCATCATTCCCTGCAATCATTCGCTTACTCATATGCTGTGGAACAGTCCTTGTATACTGTAAATATGTATTGCCCTCGTTAGTAAAAAGCTGATTGGCTGGTAGCCAGGCAGGACAACCAATGCAGGGATGAAGAAGGGTGTACTCAGGGAGTCACCAGCCAGATGGAGAGCTAGTCAAACACACAAAATGGGACAGAGGTAAAAGCCACAAGGCTTGGGGCAGCACATAGATTAATAGAAATAGGTTAAGAGCTAGTTAGTAATAAGACTGAGCTACTGGCCGAACATTTGTAACTAATATTAAGCCTCTTAGTGATTATTGGAGAGTGGCTGTGGGACCAAAAAACTTTTCCTACACTCATATTTTTGTGCACTTGATGGGTTAGTAAAAAAATTCTAAGCAATTTTAATGTAGGCAATGTTTGAGCAGAATAAGTGATACTTACAGGGTTTTAAAAACCCTTCTTGGCCAAGTAGAATTCAGCTGGTGGAGAAAAGAGACAGGGTAGGAACTTTGCAGTTGGAAAGATGCCAGCTAATGGTGAGATACACTCAAGAATACACTGCATTTCTGGGAAATTTTCATCATATAACATATGTGCTAATGTTACTGTGAAGATATGAGAGCTTCCTGCCAGGCTTTCCATTACAGGATAAATAAAATAACCCAATATACAATAAAATAATTTGAAATTTATACCATGTTTAGGTTTCCATTTTTTTTCTTTTATGTAGGTATTTGTATGTATTTGCCTGTGTCTGTGCAGTTGTGTTTGCCCGTGTGTCTGTATGGTCTTGTGTATCTCTGTGGAGCCCCAGGGCTGACAAACAGGACTCTTCATTGCTCTTTACTTTATTCTCTGAGTCAGGGTCTCCTGAATTGAATCCAGAGTTCAGCAACGCTAGCCAGCTTGCTCATGGGGATCCCATCTCTGGCTTCTGAGTCCTGGAGTAACAAATGGGCGGGCAGCAACGCCCACCCAGCATTTATGTGGCCTCTAGGGATTTGAACTGGCCTTCACACCTCAGTAGCAGGTGCCTTAACTACTCAGCCATGTCCCTGTGTAGATGTTAGAGTAGCCCACTGTTAGCTGAATGTATCACTTTACAGTGGATATTCAATTCTGTTTGGAGCCTAGCTGACATAGATTTTTCTGCATGTATTGTAAGTGAACGCATTTGTTTTTAATAAAGCAGTATTTTTACTAGCTACTGTCACTCTTCTGAAGTGGTTTTACCCATTTCCATTCCATCAACTCTACAGAACTCTCAACATCTTTGCCAATAGTTACTAATTTTCTTTTTTCCCCTCTAGTCATGTGTTAATTGTGCATTGATATTAAAATTTGTATCTGTCAGGCAACTAATGATATTAAGCATTGCATGAAAGTGTACTAGGTTATTCTAACTTGGAGAGAACTCACCCATGATCCCCTTTAGGTTTCTTGGCTTGCAGGATCCCTTGCCATTGTCAGCACGTCCTTTGGGTAATATATGCAAGTGTCTTCTCAGACTCTGCCCTCTTCCTCTAATTGGCTTATGTTAACAAAAAGAGATTCTTACTTGTTTTCTTCCATCCCAAGGTCCTGATGGCATAGTCCTCTGTTTTCCTCTAATATCTTAGTTGTTCTGAGTCAGTGATGTAACCAGCATCGCCTGTTAAAGTGACCACTTTCCTCATTGTGTTTTGATGTATAGCTTTTAACCAGCATCATCCGTTAGGAGTTATCACCATCAGTAGCTCCTTACATTTTCATAGGGTGTTAAGAGGCCTCACGTCTCCTCCCGGAATCTTGCCTTTGTTTCTGTTGTTGTAGCACATCTCCCAAGAACTTTAGAGAGGCTTGAACTCTGTTAAAACATCTGGTTCAAGACTGGCAAGATGGTTCAGACAGCATCGGTACGTACGCCAAGCCTGAGGTCAATCTCTGGAACCTACAGGGTGAAGAAGGAAAGGATCCCACAGTGACCATGACCTCAATATATATGAACTGCACACACACATGTCAACAAAATACAGTTTTAAAAATTCTGATTTGTTTCAGATAATGACTCCACAGGTGAGCTTTTGCTAACTGAATTGTTTATATATTTTAGTCTCTTCGTTTCCTTCATTATTTATATCTTTACTTGAGTGATGTGTCTTTCACACAAAGCTATGAACAATGATTAGCAGGGTTCCTTGGTGCTTTGTTGGTTACAGATAGTGTGATAAATGACATCTTAAGTTCCATTTCCCCTGTTAACACACAGAAATACAATTTGCTTTGACACAAGTTCTGTTAAATGTATTTTGGAGCAAGATCTACCAGAATTCACTTTTATATATTGTTTAATAAATTTATTCCTTTAGATGGGTTCATATAGCCCAGTCTAGCCTTGAACTCACTTTGTAGCAGAGAATGACCTTGATTCTCCTTCCTCTGCCCTCAAATGCTGGGATTCTAGGTATATACCACTATGCCCAGCAAGTTTGTGGTGCTTTGATGAGTCTGATAAACTCACTAGCATAATTGAGTTGGGGAATATTTTCTGAGCCTCTAAAGGCTCATTGCCTACTCCCAATCAGTTTTCTCTTCTCACCCACCCCCAAGAACCACTCACTAGATTTCTTAGAGACATAAGAGACAGAGTCAGGCAGTTCCAGTTCCATAGGGCGTATCAGCCAGCCTAACCTCGTTCAGGAGCTCTGTGATAGTGAGCGACCCTGTCTCAAAACACAGGAAGAGCATCTGAGGAATGACACCTCTGGTCATTCTCCAGTTTTCACACACTGACACACTTCTGTGCACCTACAGTCAAACACATATGTACCATCACACACATGAACACATACAATCACACACACACACACACGCACACACACATATCCCTACTACCATACTTCAATAATACAAGCACTCCTACAGGCACACACATAAACTTTAACAAAATGTTACCATTGTCATTATTTCTCATAAAGTTGAAAGCTTCCTATGTGTGTCTTCTAAGGACACTGCAAAAGACTGTATATCCTCACCTGAGACTGTCAACTTTCCCCCACAGCCAGTCAGCGGTCACATTGATGCCTGTGAGTAGGCCAAGTTGTTCATTCTACTGAACCAATGTGAAAGATCCCATTTGGGTGGCTTATGCCCAGAAAAGCCAGGGAACTGTTCTATTTTTCTCAGAGAATCAATTACCCCTTTTGGCTGGGTTGACCAGTGTCTCCTCTGTGCAGTGCGTTCTAGCAGATGGACGAGCTTTGAACCCATCTACCTTCACCGGACTTCGTTTCCACGTTGGGTTAGTAAGTATAAAATAGATATTCGTCACTCTGCAACTACTAATTGCTATACAGCTGGCTTCTCTTTTGAAGGCTCATACTGCTGCATGTTGACGTCTATTAAAGTCACTTCAGAGAAAAAGTTTGCTATGAAGGGGGCTGAGGAGCTCTCATTTCTAAGGCAATGTCAAAGCACCCAGGGCCCTTCTCAGACTCACCCGCTTTTCCAACACATTCCCTCTAACCAACCCCACAAGATTTAGTGAACCTCATCCTGTCCCTCCCCTTTCTAAAATAATTTCCTCCTCTCTGGCTGGGTCTCCACCTCCAGCGACCTGAGTCTGCCTCTCCCAGACCCTTCATTTTCATACTGCGGTGGTGTATTTTTCTTTGCTGATTCCTTTGCTGGGTTAGCTGGAGTAGACACTCTTTGCTGACGCTGGAATCTGCTGGGGGATAGAAATCAAGCCTTCCTTATCCCAGTGTGTCTGAATTATCTTCGCGGAGTAAGTGTTTGATTGCTTTCTGTAGTGTTTTTTCATTCAGGAACAGCTGTGTGCTGTGAGACCCATGAAAATCCTGCTATTTCAGACCACCTGTCAGAACATACTCTCAGCTTAGCCATGCTCAAACAGGAACCCCACTCACGGCCCAAGCGAGTGTACGTTTTCCCTCTGCCTTCCCATCTGCTGTGTTCAGATAGTGCTGAGCGCAGCTAGGTAGTTACACATCCTTTATTCGTCTGCACATCCATGCCTGGCTGCTTAATTGCTTTTCAGCAGATACCAGGTCTCAAACTCTTTGAACTGGCTGGCAACCATTAAGTTGACCTGAGCTGACTTTTCAATAGAGAAGAATTTAGAAGCCAGTTACCATGTTGGGGAAAATGATTCATTTGCTCTTTATCCTCCAAGCACAGAGGACAAACACTGTCACAAGCCCAGTAAGACTGAGTCTAAGCACTCAGACCCCTCCTGATCAAAGGCAAGCGCTTCCTGGTGAACCTACCCTGTCTCTACATGTCTATCAGAAACTCTGTTTGCCAGTCATCTAGGCGTGTATCCGAGACCAGGTGACCTTTGACAGGCAGACATCTGAATAGAAACTGAAATGGAAACAGTTGGGTCTAATGACACATTAGAAATGAAATAACATCTAGTGAAGCAAGAGAAGAAAAGATGTACCAGGATGGAAAAACAAAAGAAAGTGCAATCTTTAAAAAAATAAAATAAAATAGAGCCTCTTAAAAGGCGAGATGAGATAGTGAAGCCCGATCAGGGAAGGCTGACCTGACCTTATCTTCAGGTCTAGGCCTTGTGCCATCTACTCTGTGTAAGATACGCTTTACATTTTCTTTATGCATTGCTCCTATTGCTTATTTTCATTTGTGTTTCTGACACTTTTGACTTTTTCTGATTAGCTGTCATCATATTTACCATCTAGTAAAATTCTTCATTCACAGAGTGATTTTTGTGACCCATGGGGCACTGAGCATCTGACAGGTAAGTAATGGAAACTGTTGGATTGGCCTTACTTACCCCTGAAAGCGTCTCGGCCTCTCCCTCCTGCATTCTTATGCTCCAATCTTAAGTCTGGACACAGTTAGTGGTCAACTATGCATTTATTGCGATGTCAGCACCTTTCCCTGGAAGGCAGATTCATTTACTCCCTCCATAAATACTGACTGAACACTTAAGGCTGCTCCATATCATGCTAGAAAGTGACAAACCAGAACACTGTCATTTCTTGGGTGGCAAAATGTCTCAGTGTGTAAAGGGGCTTGCTGCTAAGGCTGACTCCTTGAGTTCAGTCCCCAGTACTCACATGGTAGAAGGAGAGAACTGGTTCCTTCTAAGCTGTCCTCTGACTTACACCTGTGCACCTCGTCACATTCAGCTCCACGGGTACTTCTCTACATAAGATAAATCAATCAATCTAATAAGTAAAAGTGTAATCCTGGCTGCAGCAGGATTATATTTCGTATATTGCCTTAATTTTAGTTACGTCTATTAGAACAGAATCATCAAGGTTACATGTCTTTTCTGTTTTATTCTCTATCATCTGTCCAGTAGTTGTTAGCATAAAAGAAGTGTTCATTAAATATCAGTCAGTGAATGAATGAACGCTCTCACTAAGATTTTTAATCAGAAAGGAGACACACAAGGTCTACAAATGAAGTGTTTTATTGTCGTGTCTATACCTTCAGTGGTGTCTTGTTCCTAATCCCTAGATTGGAGAGGGGATAACCATGCTACAGGAAGAGATTGTTCACACCACCCAAAACCTACATTCTGACCATGGGAAGTGGGCTTCAAATGGCTTAGAGTACTGTCCGATTGTGTTAGAATTCTTTGGGTAAAGGAAACAGAAACCAACTTAGACCAAAAGGAATGTATTTGAGGCTATAGGAACTCACACAATTCATAGGGAATGGGATAATCTGTCTGGACACAAGCTAAATTCAGGTTATCTACAGATTTAGAGCTTGTTTAGGGAGTCACTGCACCATGAATGGGCACCCATTGTCTCCTTGTCTTGGCTGCTTTGTTAGTTCCATTGAGGTTAGGTGAGGTCATACCTCTGTCCCTTAAGTAGCAGAGGACAGAACACCTAATAATTAAATTCCTGAAGATAGCACTCAATGCCACATACGTAATACTTAAGGGGGAATCAAGGTGCTATGAGTAACAAAAAAAAATGCTAAGAAAATTCAAACTAGAAAAGGCTAACTGTATTGTTGAAGCGAAGTAAGGCATCTCAAGAAATTTGAATAGCTTGAACTTATATTCTCCACGTGAAGACTGAGATTGCCTGCTACATCCTCACAGATGCCAGAAGACCCATAGCTAGTTTGGAGACGAGGGACATTACTGTTCACAGCCCACCAGGCCTTGCCACCTTGAACCAGTCAGTTCTATGGAATCAATCAGGATGCAGACTAGATGGATGCTGTATCCATTGTTCAGAGAAGCTATGGACCACACCTCCAGAACCTGGAATGGGGGCTCAGTCTTGTGAAGCAGCTACTAGTGAACTTCCCTTAACTGGGCCAGAGAGAAAGAATGCTATTGTAGAAGTAGCTGCTTTGTCTCCAACATGTCATTCCCACACAATCATCTTCCAAAGGAAGGTTCAGAATAAACAGCAATATGGGCAGAAACACGAGGGAAGAGTTATTTCCCAAGCAAGCTGAGGGGATCCTTAGGGTAGGTGACGAAACAATAGCTCATGACCATCTGATTTACCCAAAAGATGAGAGAGAAAGCCAATGTCGAAAACATAACTAAACGAAGCTCAGAGGATAAGTGTAAGATCAGGGGCACATGGCGAAGAGATCTGGGGTGAGCCGACCCAGAGAAGCAGGCACTGATGCTGTGCCTAGCAGTAGAGTTATTCTCCAATGCCAATTGCCAGGCTGGCTTAGACTAGCAAGAAAAGAACAGGAATTCACAAGTCCATCTGTTTGTCTGAACATGAAGAAGCACATGGCCATATCTCTGAGGTGCGGGTGGGGGAATCACATGGACCAGTGGAACTTTACCGGGACTGCTCTCTGAGGTCAGCTTCACTCTGTTGCCTAGTGACAGACACTTATTTCTGAGGTTGCTGATTGAGGCAGCCCTGACCTCTGAGACTATTCTCAGTGAGTTTCCCTGAGGTGTTCATCCAGAGCCCAACGGCAGGGAGTTTCATAGGATTCGGAGGTGGGAGGAAAATGTCACTGCCGTACTTTGAAATATTTTCTTCATCGAGCCTTCCTGTGGATGGGAATTGTCTGCCTTCAAGTTCCCAGATGCTTCCTGGGAGAACCGAAGCCACGTTCTACCTTTGCAAATCCCAGCCCTTCCCCCAGGCCAGTAATGATCTTACAAATGCCGGCTGTGAACCAAGAGTGCACCCCAGAGCCCTAATGGGAGAGGAAGGGCAAGTGTGGGCAAGGCTCCTGGCTCCCCTGCCTGCAGCTATTTCTCATGCAACCAGTTTCTCAGGGAAACTTCAAGAAACAGCTCTTGGTCTCTGCTTGAAAAGGGAAGCAGTCATTCAAGGGTAAATCATCAGAACTGAAGAGAAAGCTCTTACTGTGAATGCGCTCTAAAACTTAATCCCGAGGTTATGTGGGACTGCGAGGCGGAGCTGTGGGTCCCTGTGTGGGTGGATGACTCTATCGAAACACCTTTTAGTATTTTTAACTGAAGAGAAAACTGCTAAACCTTTGTGAAATTTAAGCCCTACAGAGCCGGTGGGAATATAAAAATAAAGCTTATATCAAGTAAGAGAGAGGTTATCACGCCATTCAAATCTTAAATGACAAATGGTGATGGCACCTTTTAATATCTGAGAGGAAGGCTTGACATTGTTACGCATGAAACTGACCTATAGAACATATTAAGTAAAATACTTTCTTCTACAAGGAAGCCTGGAAATGAAGCCTTAGAGTGGATTCAGAATTGTCAGGATGAAAAGCAATTGGCCAGAAAGTGTGCTCACATAAGGATGCAGAAAGCAGGTATGGGGGTAAAGTTTTTACATCCCCCCCTTTTTTTTGTCTTGTCAATCACTTGGTTACTAAGTTGGAACAGATCTATGGCTTCAGTAGAGGTAGTTGTCCTGCTCAACACAGACATTTTCTATGTGGACTTTGTCTTGGATCAGTGAACCCAAAGCCAATCATGATCAAATCCCTGTATGCTGAGTTGTTACACTGTGAAGCTCTGCCCTGCCACCTGACTTAACTTCCTCGGGGGACAGAGTGACTCAGAACATCGAGTCCCACTGTATGGCAGGTCTTAACCCACACCAAGTGATTTTCTGTCCCCATCTAAAATTCTGTGTTCCTACCTTTTGTGCGACTTTTCTGACAGCCTGTCTTCCTTCAGTGTGTCCTCAGTGACTTTCCACTATCTTAAAGGTGAGATGACATTACTTCCTTCTGCCTGTCACTTGGAGCACAGCATTGTATCACCATCACAGGACAGAGACACCTCATACTGAAGTTGTTTTTTACCCAATCATGAGGTGGGAATCCAGTTCCTATACATAGGACACGTAGCCTTAAATACGATCATCTAAAAAACAAAAACAAAAAATAAAACAAAGCAAAAAAAACATTGGTGATGTGGGAGTCTCTTCTGCGTACTATGATTACCATTAATAAATAAAGAAACTGCTTTGGATCTATAGCAAGGCAAAACTTAGGTAGGCTGAATGCTGGGAGAAAGAAGAGCAGAGTCAAAAAGGCACCATGGAGCCACTGCCAGAGTCAGACATGTCGAAATTTTGCCGGTGAGCCACTGCCATGTGGCAATACACAGATGAATAGAAATGGGTTAAATTAATATGTAAGAGATTAGCCAATAAGAAGCTAGAGCTAATGGGCCAAGCAGTGATTTAATTAATACAGTTTCTATGTGATTATTTCTGGTCTAAGCTAGCTGGGAGGCCAGGAACCAACAAGCAGCCCTCCCTCCAACATGTTGGTTTTTCTACTGTTAACATACATCTAAAAGACCAATTTCCTTTGGGGGGATAGGGAGGTTGTTTTATTTTTTTCTTGAGATGAGTTCTCACACTCTAACCCAAACTGGCCTGGAGGTCACTGTGTCACCCAAGTTAGCCTCAAACTTGTAGCAATCCTCCTGCCTCAGCCTCCTGAGCACTGGGAGTATGCCTTATCATGGCTAAAGTATTATTAGCTTTGAGAGAAAAAACTGGCCTGAGCGATAAAGAATTGGCTTGACTATCAATACCTACCATGCTTGCAGAAGTGATCCTGAGACCAAGCATGTTCCTAACCCCAGTTTTTCTCATTGCTATATTACGTTACCATGCACTGACTGAATCCAAGGTATTGACATTGAAGCCCACTATGAAAGATTACAGACTCTATTTGTATGTCCCAAGTTCTTATACATAATCCCCCCACCAATCCTATATCACATATACAGAATCATATAGCTCCCCACTATAGAAACAGAGAGGTGTTCCTGTCACGAACCTGCTTGTCAATGGTGACTGGGCACCTACCCCAACCACCTGCAGTATCTAGTAACTACAACAGGAGAATCCACAAGCCGCTGAGCATCAAAACTGCAGTTTACAAGATTAAATACAAAGACTAAAAATCTATTCACTTTATGTTGAAAAACTGGCATGTCTTGAATGATCAAGTTGCATGCCCTCCCCCCAAGGGCAAGCATAGATAACTCACAGAATCAGTCCCGAGGGTCAGGTCTGCAGGTGCCTCCTGGGTGAGGGAAAGTAAGTCCCACCTCAAGGGAAGTGACCAAAGGGACAGCAGTAACTGCAGGACCCTCATGACATTTGGGACAACAGTTACCACGGTGACCAGGCCATCTGAAGGCGCCTCAGACACCACTTTGATGCCTTCCAGGGACACTAGAGTCCTTGGAAAGGGACCGCTTTCTTGGAAAGTTCATTTCCTCTAACTGACCCAAGAACGGAACCATTTCATTTTCTTGCTGGTTTTTGTGTTGGAGGCTCTACGGATAGAACCCAGGGCTTCACCTTGTCCCAGGTAGACCTTCTACCCAGGAGTGACACCCCCAGATCAAAGAAACTTTGGAAAGAAAATCTTGCAGAAGACAAATGCTCTACACAATGGAGTATGTTGCAACTTGCAAAAGTTTCGTTTCATTTGTTTAAAGGAACAAACATTTTTTAAAAAATGAATGTGGACATTCGGAAGGGTACTTTGTCACCAGGAGAGGAAAAAAAGTTGGTGTAAGCCCACATGTGCTTTTGAGTAAGAAAGGTAATGGAAAAATCTACAGGCAGCCTGGCCACAGTCACTAACCACCAGGCTTCTCTGACGGAGGAAGAGGAATGGGAGCTGAGGTGGCCAAGATGGACATCGGGTTTCTCAGGCAACCTCTCATCTCTGTTTGCTTCCCGAATTGACTCCCAGTTTAAAAAGCAACACGAAGCAGCTGACGGGCTCTCTGGACTGATATCAGTGCCCATCTGTTGAAGCGCTGTTGGCTGGTCGCTAGCCCTCTTCATCTTACTCCAAACAGTGAACTGGTCCACCTGCCTCCTTGACCACCAGCTGGAGTGGTTCTTCTATGGCTCGAGTATCAGCTCTGGGTGAGAACGCTCATCCCTGCCCCGGCTGCTTGGGAGGCATGAACCCTTCCAGTCAGACCCAATGTTAAACCTAATCTGCACTGCTTTTGAGTCATGGGACCTGTGAGAAATGATTTAACTTCTCCTAGCTTTCTTTTTGTAAAATGAAGATCAGACATTAACTAGAAAGTCTAACTGAACCACAGGAATTAAATATACAGACACCTGCTGTGGCCCTAAACATGTGTTCCCACTGTTCCTGTCACCTTGTTTCCCACATCATTTGCTACCTTAGTCAAAAGCATTTTAGTTTAAATGCTCAAGTACAAAGAGTATCTTAGCGTACTAGCTAAGTTTATGTCAACGACGTAAGCTAGGGCAGTAGTTCTCAACCTGTGGGCAGTAACCCCTTTGGGGGTTGAAATGACTCTTTCACAGGGTCACATATCAGATAGCCTGCATACCAGATATTTACATTACAATTCTTAACAGTAGCAAAATTGCAGTCATGAAGTAGCAACAAAAATAATTTTATGGTCAGGGGTTGCCACAACTGTATTAAAGGGTTGCAGCATTAAAGCTTGAGAATCATTGAACTCAAGTCATCACAGTGGAGGGAGCCTCAGTTGAGAAAATCCTCCAAAAGATCAGGCTGTAGGCAAGCCGGTAGAGAATTTTCTTAATTAGTGATAGATGGGGGAGTAACCAGCCCATTATGGGTGGTGTCTTTCCTGGACTGGTGGTTCTGGGTTCTGTAAGAAGCCAGGCTGAATAAGCCACAAAGAGCAAGTCAGTAAGCAGCACCTCTCCATTGCCTCTGCATCAGCTCTTGCCTCCAGGCTGCTATCCTGTATGAGTTCCTGTACTCACAGATTTGGATGCTGAACTGTTATAGGGAATTATAAACGAAATAAACCCTTTTCTCCCCCAAGGTGCTTTTAATCATAGTGCTTTATCACAGCAATAGTAACCCTAACTAAGATACCTACTTCATACTTTGTGCTCCAGTTGATCTAAGTTAACTCTTCAAGCCACACAGGTTTTCTGTTGACTTTCTATTGTAATAGTTTTGACCACAATATACATCTCTGTGAGTTTAAATGGAGCATTCATCCTTTCCTAAAACACTAACTGCTATTTCACAGATGTGGTACTTTGAATAGGAATGGTCTTTATAGACTCATATTTGAATGTTTGGTCATTAGAGAGTGGCTCTACTTGACAGTGATTAGGAGGAGTGGCCTTCTTGGAATAGGTGTGATCTTGTTGGGGGAAGTGTGTCATTGGGGGTGGACTTTGGGAATTTTTAAATGCTCAAGCCAGGCCCCAGGGTCTCTCTCTTCCTTCTGTATATAGCTTCAGATATAGAACGCTTGGCTCCTTCTCTAGTACCATGTCTGTCAGTGTGTGTCATGATGTTTTACCGCAGCAACAGAGATGTAATTGGGACAGCTGGCTCTTCTACTCCTGGGCTAGAGAAGAGGCAGAGATCCATGATGGGGAGCATGGGTAGCCCAATGCTGTGACCTCACTACAGTTAGGAAGTCAAGAAGACTGAGGCAATGTATAAAAGAAACATTTAATTTGGCCTCAGGGTGTTAAAGTCCATGATGGCAGAGTGAAGGCATGGCTCACATCTTGATCCACAACCGCAAAGCAGACAGTGCAATAGGCCTGATGGCTTTTGAAACTTCAAGTCCCACCCCCAGTGACATAGATCCTCAAGCAAGGCCATGCCTCCTAATCCTTCCCAAATGGTCCTACTAGCTAGGGACCAAGCACTCACTTATGTGAGCCCATGGGGGCCATTCAGACACCATGCCAAACAAATGAAACCTCCAACACTGGGCCAAAGAAAACCTGTTCTCCATTCAAGTTCGTCGTCGTCGTCNACTTGTTGACAGAATGAGAAAGTTTACTAAGATACCAGCCCCGGGAACTCAAGGTGAGAGGAAAGTAGGTTAACCCTAAGCCCTGTAGGAGATGGGAGGAGTAATTAGTCCTTCAGTGAGATGTAATGCACACTTCCTTCCCAGCATTCCCTCTCCTAGTGTGGTGGTCCCTACAAGCCACCAAAAGGCTTGGCTGGGTCCACTGCTTTTCTGCACCCTAAGGAGTAACTTTTCCCTTTTCTTCTTTTGTCTTTCGGGTGCTGGCCAGAGCGGATGTAGGACCTTTTCTGGTACATTAGATTTCCTTGCTTCTGTTAAAACGCCTCTTCCCTGCCAAGTGGCAGCCTGCTGCCTAATCCTCGTGGCCGCTTAACTCAGAGGACAGAGCCTTTTCCCTCTCCCATTTTCTCCTTCTGGGAAGCTGCTGAGCTTTTACAGCTTGTCTGCCCTGGAAGTTTTCTTTTAAATTCCTCAAGCTTCTGTTTGAGTTTGTTCTTCAATTATTTTGCTAATGAAACCAAGAGCCCTGGTATCACCTGGCGATCATGAAGGGACTCCCCAAGATTTTCAGTAGTGGAAACTAGTGTTTAGAATTTTATCGGCCGATAACCACACCACCCCATCCTTGTCCCTAAAGACAAATCAGAGTAGAAGGAAAGGGACAGAGTTATTTTCTGTTTCCTCTCTAAGGGAACTGTCTGAGCACATCACGGAAGCATTGGGAAGCGCGTGCAGACTCTGCCTCATCAGGGACATGGCAGCCCTGCCGCAAGATTCTTAAGAAGAGCTTGGGCAGAGAGGCGAGCACCGATGGAAGCACCGACGGGAGCACCCACGGTAGCATC
>LOEQ01004944.1:149546-162188 GCA_001685075.1 Bramus lutescens | reverse complement strand
TTAAAGAAACTTAGGAGTGAGGTGTTTTGTTCATTGCAGATAAAATAACTAAATCGGAGGCCAGATTCTATGTGCACTTGTCATTCTTGAATACTATGTTGGAAGACAAGCAGAACAAAGCTGTGGAATTTTAACGGAGGGTCCCATCGAGGCCTGGTTTCTGTCACTGGCACTATGCTAACCTGACGTGGCCGCAAACCCTTAATCTCATCCCTGGAGAGGTGGAGACAGCTACGTAGTAAATTCAAGGCCAGCCTGAGCTACATGAGCCCTGCTCAAGAAACAGTTCAGTAAAACGTGAGAAGCAAAGATGAAGGGAATTAGTATTCATTCCTTCTGAGTGCATGAAATCAACTAAAAGGCTAGAGCTCTTCTGAATCTTATGCATGAAAGGAAGAAATGGGCACAGCTAATTTTTTTGGTAAGTTTTGACACAGTGAGAAACAAGTGTAATGGCTTAGTGAACAAGGACAGCTGCTGTCAGGCTTGGTAGCCTGAACTCAATCCTGGGGGCCCACATAGCAGAAGGTCCCCTGACCTCCAAGTGTGTATGAGAGAAGGCACAGGAACACACAATTGTTGCAAGGAGGCCGCTAGTTAGTTCCCGGCTGCTCAGCCCCGAAATAATCACATAGAATTTGCATTAATTAAACAAGCTAACTGCTTGGCCCATTAGCTCTAGCTTCTTATTGGCTTACTCTTAGATTAATTTAACCCATCTCCATTAATCTGTGGCTTACCAGCAAAGTTTCAGCATGTCTAACTCTGACGGTGGCTCCACGACTTCTCTCTGACTCTGCCCTTCTTCATCCCAGCATACAGCCTAGCTTTTCCTGCCTAGTTCTGTTCTTCCCTGCCATAGGCTCAAAGGAGTTCTTTATTCATTAACCAATAAAAACAACACACAGTCAGAAGAACACACAATAAATAAATAAATATATGTGATAAATTTTTAATAAGCCTTGTTATAATCCATTTCAAAAATTTAAGAGTAGTACTTCTCAGAACCTTTTCTTTTCCTATTCATTCTTTGTGTCTCTCACATCTTGCATCTCCATCCCATTCATTTCCCCAGAAACTTTTTTTTAAAGAAGAAAAACGCATTTAATCTTGGTGGGAAGCACCATGGGAAGAGCCATTGCAAGACAGGAATAAGTCAGTGAGTCAAACATCCCGTGGCAAGGGTTCAATGACAATGGTCCACCACTGGAACTTCCTGTCTTCTGCTCTTTGCTGGTAGACATCTGGTAGTCAGAAAAGCTTGGGAGCAGGGGGCAGGGTCTTGGCAGTTCTAGAAACTGAGACAGTACCCTGCTTTTGTTAACCCAGAACAAAGTCCCACATTTGTAGAAATAAGAGTTTGCTCTTAGTAAAACACAAGTGGTCACAGCCAGAGAACACAGATTCTTGTTGTCTTAATGCCACATTCCAGTGTGAGGGGAGTCCCTGAATCTTAGGGTCACAGAACAGAAGAAAGCCATAAATCCCAGCTTTTACTAAAAAGTGATAAAACTCCACTATGTCTCAGATGGTGACTTGGGATGTTCTTAACTCTGGGGCTAGTAGATCCAGGTGGTTGGTAAGTTACTGATGATGGATTCCACAGGTTTCGACAGAAAGCTGAGGATGGGAGGTCACTCTGAGGTGGGTAATTAATGAACACTGAGGGGAAAAAGACCGCTTACAGATTGTCCCACCACCCACAAGGGTGTGTTCATGGTTCCACTGACGGAACCACAGTGGCTCTGGTGGCCCTGCTACTCCTGCAGTGCTGAAACCTCCCCGCAAAAGCCATGGAGATACCATCCCATCTTCTTCCATAAAGCCTGGTGCCCTGACTGAGCATCTAAGGACTGAACATATTTTTGATGGATAACTAAATCTGAATCAGTTCTCCAGGACCTGGAAGAAGACGCAGGTCCCCTTCACACCACACCCCACAGACTCACTCTCTGAATCTTGGGATGGAGAGGTGGGGTGTCATGCATTCACTCTTCTTTGCAAACTGAGGGTGCAGATTGGGAGTGGGAGCTGCTGCAGTGGGTGATAAAGCGGCCATGTTGGCTACAAGATCCTCTTTTGCCTACGGGAGACTGAACTCAGAGCACTGTGTGAGCTAGGCAAGTGTTCTTCCGTTGAAATTTCCTTTTGAGCCCTGAAAGGAAAGAGTATTGAGTCTTCAGATAACTTAAAGAAATTACTCCCTGGGTAATGTCCCCACAGGACCAATGATGCATTTGGCTCCCTTGTTTTCTGTAAACCTTGTCCAACAGACGTGTTCGCTAGTCAGAAAGAAGCAAGGTCCTAATCATCCCCAGATTTGGGCTGGGGATCTGGCTCAGTGGGGCAAGTGTTCACTGTACAAACAAGAGGCTCTGAGTTCAGGTCCTCAGCAGCATTGTTAAAAGCTGGCCCTGGTGATGGCTGTGCCCTAGAGTGGCAAGTGCTGGAGACTGACTGACCTTAGAGCAATGTGCATCTAGCCAGACTGTGCTTCCTTGATCTTCAAACTAACACAGGAAACTGCTCATTTAGAAAAAAAAAGTTTTCATTGTGACAGGGTTTTTAGAAAATGGGGAAAATGCATTTTAAGTTGAGTATAAATAAATCATAATTGATTATGTTTCCAGATGCATCAAATAGACTGGGCCTCACAATTAGGGAACTAATTAAATTGAAAATTCAATTTTGCTTTCCCCCTTAGGCTTGTTCACTATTTTTCAGCTATACCTGAGACATGCAAGGGTTTTCTTGCCGCTAGGCAGCACCTGAAGAAAATATTTAAGCACATACAAGGATAATTGTATAACTGTGAAGGAATGCGCAGAATGGCTTTCTGTGAAAGAGATGGCTATCTGCTTGAAAAATTGGATTATTTCCCTTGATTTTGATGTATTTCTACTATACACAGGTGATACAGTTCTTACCAGAGTATAGGGTGCCCAAAAATGAGATTAGGAGGAGTGGGGGAGGGGGGGTCAAGTGTGCCTGTGGAGGCCCAGAACAGGGCCAGTTTGCCACGGGCTCATCAGGTAGCATGCCCCCTACCCCCCAACACCAAAGGCAGCATGCAGACAACTTTCTATAGTGAGGTGATGCCTGACTAATAGTGTGAAGGCGGGTTTTAATTGTCCACTTGGAGAAAAAGTATCTTCTGAGCCGAGAAGGCAGCAAGCTTCCTTAGGTACAGTGTCTTCAAGCACCAAACAGTTGGTGCCTTCTTGATGTTCTTAGGACATAAACAGCATCAACCACAGAATAAAACCCATCTGGATATTTCACTTAGAAAAAAAGATTTTATTGTTTGGGTGGAAGCGTCCCTCCAGCCCCTGGCATCCATGTATTCAAAGAATCTGGAAAGTTCAGATGGGAGTTCTACCACAAGCCCCCTCCCCTGGGAGTTGCCTCAGTCCAGACTCCACTCCCAAGAAAGCCCTCCAGATGGTGACTCCTCCCAGAGATGCTCAATACCCATGGGGTATTTAAACTGTCCCCCAGAGAACAAACACGTGGTTTACAGGGCTTCCTTTCCCATCTGCTCTCTGGGGGGCTAGAAAGTCATACAGGAGCATTTGTATCCATTAAACCTGGGCAATTTCTAATTTAGTTTGATTTGGTCTGACTTGGATTATTGCGTCAGCGGAGAGGTTCATTGGGGTGCAGAATTTTTTTATTTATGTTTCTTTGTGGGGGCAGGGTCTCACCAGAAGTCCACTGTGCAACTGAGCCTAGCCTTGAACTGCTGATCCTACTGTCCCTGTCTCTCCTGAATGCTGGGATTGCAGGCATGCGCCACCAGCCTGATTTGAGAGTAACACTTTGAATGCCAGTCCAGGATGGAAGGAACTGACTGACCTCTTCATGGCACTCAGGAGCCGGATGGTGCCCATCTACAGTAGAGAATAGCGTCCTCGCCCCCGGGGAGCTGACTTTTTGGTTGTTACACTGCTGTAGGTGAGAGCCTCTCGACTTGAAACAGCTCTAACGAAGCATTCTTACAGCAGGTACAGCAAAGTGACTCCTGGGCTTAGGCCTGGGAACTCGCACATAAGCCTGAGGCCTTCGTCTCTCTGTTTTCAAAAATTAGAACGCAGAAATTGGTAAGAGAAATGGATTTATTTATAGTTTGGCCAAAGCGGAGAGAGAAACACTCCTTTGCTCCCTCTGCCCCCACCCCTTCCTGCAGGGCACTACAATTTTACAGAAGATGGCCTGAAAACCAGGAGGTAGGCAGATTTAGCTGCTGAAACTGTGTGGAGTCTCTTCCTGGGAGGCAACTTCCTCTTCTGGAGCCAGGGTTGCAGCTCCCTTCCCCCATAAGGGATCAGGATAAGGGGGGGGGTAATTAGAATTCTTTGGGGTCCATTGTTTTCCAGATCTTGTTCCACATAAAGATGATCGATACAAAACAAAGTGTGTGTGTGTATGTGTGTGTATGTATTTTCATGTATGTCTGTGTGTATGTGTGTGTATATCTGTACATATGTCTATGTGTATGTGTGTATATGTGTATGCATGTCATGTGTGTGTATGTGTGTATGTGTGGCAGTGTTTGAATTTCTGTGACAAGCACTCTACATTCTAGGGCATTGTTTGGACCCATGCCCCTGGTGTCCCTTTGCATGGTCACTGTGGGATTGTTTAGTCCATATAGGCTGGTAGTTTTGAATACCATATTCCAGACAAACAAAGCTCTTAGATCAATAGAATAGTCTGTAGTTTTTCCTAATTCCTTTGAAATTATTATTAATTTGATCAAAAGGTCTGGATATTAAAATATATTAATTTAGTAGGTTACAAAAGTCATTGTTTAGACTTGGAATAAAACCATGTAAACATTATGGACAATTTTATGAATTTATTCACTTCTCATTACTTAGTTCTGCTCTCTCTATGCCAGGAACATTAGGAATAGGCTCTGGTGGGCATGTTAAGAGGTAGACATTTTTAAAGACTAGATCTTTAATTATTTAGGTTCTTATATAAAACATGGCCTTCTCCAGTTCTCTGATTGAAGAGTATTTCTCCTTCCACACATCTGCTCAGGGACTATTTTATTTTTATAGATAGGAACTTTCTCTTGCCCGCCTATGGTGAAGGAATATGGAAGATAAGGTCTGCCACTGGCTTCCATTATTTGTTACCAAATAACATACCAGTGCATCGGCTGATGTTTATGGAGTTTTTGTCTTTCTCTTCGGACACGCTGCACTGAACCCAGATCTGTTCCTGTCCTCCGTGGGTGACTTGTCAGACCTGGAGAGCAACTGAAAGTCATGACGGAGCCCAGACTCATTCCCGATGGCCATGAATTCTACTTTGTGGGGCTGGATTCCCCAGCACCAGCAGGACAGGAAGCAGAAAGGAGGTGGGGCTGAGTATTGGAGAATGTGCAGGGAGTGACCACCTGTGTGGGAGAATGCCTCCGTGTTTTGAAACAGCTTCTCATTGGTCTGGGCCCAAAACCCTGACCCCAGAGATCTTCTTGCCTTAGCCTCCAAAGTAACTAGGATTATAAAAGTCCAAGCCTGAAACAGAGACCTTGTAAGAACCCTGCTTGCTGGCTTGCTCAGCTGCTTTTCTTACATAGCCCAGGTTTACAGATCCCGATTTGGACTATTCTTCAGCTGAGGTTGCATCTTCTAGCTGATTCTCAGTTCATTTCGAGTTGAACGAGAGGCCGCTTTGCCATCACACTTGACTCGGTCCATTCTCTGCTCCAGAAGGTTGTACCTTGTTCTGCTTACTCTCCTGCAAAAAGCAAACTTTGCTTGCCCGTTCCATCCACACCCTGGTGTAAATTTTTCTCCTCTGGGAACACAAGAAGAGACTTCTGACTTCAAAGCTTGGGAACCTATGGTATGTGGGAGGAGATATTGCCCCGTGACGATGTAGAATGGTATGTCAGTCCCTGATTAAACTGTCCCTTGATCTCTTCCTGACTCCAGTCAAGGGCCGTCTGGCTGTTCTCATCTGTACTGCCCTCTGCCCTCTCCAATACTGTGCTTAGTCACCGCTTCCTGCCCTAGCTCAGCATGACTAACTGACATGGCAAGAGGATGACTGCTGTCGCTCCAGTGGCTTTACTACTGTGCAGGAACTACTTGATCTTAGTCTGTCTGGGGTGAGGAAACGCCCGAGCCTGTGTGAATTATAAAGCACATCTCTGAAGGCTGAAGTCCAGCCTCAGAGGTGTTCAGTACATGGCGGGGGCTTGGTCTCTCTGGTCTTCTTGTGGTGTCAGACTCACATGCAAAGGGCAGAAAGGCGCAAGGGGTCTCACTTTGTGGAAGACCAATTGCTTGTGAAAGGGCTTTGTAAACCAACCACTTCCTACAGGCTTCACATTGGCAATGGTTTCAAACTTGAATTTGGGGGAGAAATGATCAGTCTCCTTCACAATACAATGGTTTTAAACGACTTTTTTTTAAGTGAAAAATATATTTTAAAATGAATTTTGTGTTTGAGAGTGGAAGAGTGTGTGCACATTGGTGTAGGTACCCTCAGAGGCCAGAAGTGAGTGCTGGACCCTCTGGAGCTGGAGTTCTAGCTGGTTGTAAGCTGCCAGACTTGTATGCTGGGAACCAAGCTCCAGTTCTCCGCAAGAGCAGGAGCAGACTCTTAACTACTGAGCCACCTCTCCAACCTCGAGGCAGTTTATTCTTCACGTCTGGGGGTTCTCTAGGTTGCCCAGGCTCAAAGGAACAGTGTTCCCCTTAAACCTTACTCATGACATATCCCTCAGAAGGCTGCCCATGTGACGGAGCCTATCACAGAATGGAAGGTTCTCTACTGTAGGCAGGGAGCTGCCCCCTGATTGGTATGGTGTCACTTCTGCGACATTTTGTTAGTCAAGGGAGGATTTAAGTGATATGTGAATGTCCTCTAGGCCTTGAAAGGCATGTGAAGACAGGACCAGAAGTGTGTGGGAATTATTGCTACTCTTGGAAAATATGAGACAAAATAAAAGTGAAAATATTAACATTGAAGGTTTAGTTCGGCAATTCTCAACCTGTGGGTCATGACCTCTTTGGGGGTGGGGGTTAAACAACAACCTGTTCACAGGGGCCACCTCAGACCATCGGAAAACACAGATATTTACATTACAATTCATAGCAGCAGCAAAATTACAATTATGAAGTAACAACAAAATTAATTTTATGGTTAGGGGCCACCATAACATGTGAAACTTTATTAAAGGGTCACAGCATTAGGAAGGTTGAGAACCCACTGGCTTAGATGACCTGGTGACATACTACACTAGCAGCTGTTTGGGGGTAAGAAGGTTGATAAACGATAGAAAGGATCCAGTATGGCGGTTCACACCTGTAATCCCAGTACTTCAGAGCTGAAGCAGGAGGATTGTGAGTTGTAGGATATATCCTGGGCTGCCTAGAAAGACCTTGTATATAGATAAACATACCAAAAAAAGGTGTTTTGATGAACGTTTTAGCGCAAAGTGAAGTTTGCCATTTAGAACCAAACAGGAAGTCACAACGTGCAGTCCAGGCTCAGCTAAGAGTGGATTAAAATATCTTTATTAAGAATCTCAGCATCCAATGGGGTGCTTTCATAGGTGATGGGAATCAAGCCCCTGTTCTTGCTTTTTCCAGGACTACAAAAACTCAAGTGGGCTTCCTCCAGCCGCCTGACCCTTCCTGTTTACTCAAGGTAGAGACAGTCCTCCAGTGCTAGGCCAAGGAACTTCTGGAGGCATCCTGGCGATGTTTTGAATCCATTTGTACCCTGAGGAATTTGCTTTCCTTTGTCTCTTCCAGGAAACAGAAGACAAACATTCTCTCTGCACTTGTTTTCAAGAATAGACCCGAGTCCTCTTCTCAGCCTCCATCAAGACTGTTCTCAGCAGAGTATGGATGGTCACAAGCCGTCCCCGCTGACAGTCCTTCTCCCAATGTGCAGGGCTACTTTTCTCCTCGAGGTGCAGAGAGAGACAAGCAGAGGGCCGATGCAGTAGAATTCCACTTGAGTCATCAAGTGTTTGTGCCAGGCTTTCCCTGTGGGCAGTATTTGTTCAGTAAAGAAATTGAGACTCGACCCTCAGAGACTACCTTCTGACTCCATAAGCATACTCCCCACAGAATTCAAGAGACACTGTATGGTTCAGCTGTTCTAATGCCAAAGGACAACAGGGCAGTGTAAACACAGAGGCTGGGATGATGGGTACCATCCTAAGATGTTCTTCTACCACAGCGCCGCATACTCCAGCCCATGGAAAACCCAACGTTTTGCCTTAATGTAATAAAGGGGAAGTGTTGGGGTGAGTCACGGGGACCACTGTTGCTCAGCTACTGGAAGAGACGATGCTAATGCAGAAGCATGGCCTTTAGTGTCTGCTCTTCATCCCATTGCTGTAGAATTCCGTGGGGACAGAGCATCAAAGAAGGAATAAGAAGTCAAGAAACGTGACGCCGCATCTCTCGACTTGCCAGCTGCTCCAGAGGGTAGGTCTTAGGGGTGACAGTATGCCCGGTGACATGCCTGCCTACCTGCCCTGGGGAGTGCTGTACTTTCAGATGAATGTTCAACTAGAATCAGCAGCAAATTAGAAAAGGGATCTCACCCACGGCCTCACCGTTCTGCGTCTTGACTCTCAGCTATGGCGAGCTCAAAACTCTCCATCGTACACAGAGACTAGGACTTCAACCGTGTTCTCCTGTCGTTGTATGGCAGTGGCTAAGTATCACTTATGGAGAGGGACAAAGGCATTCTTCCTCAGTAAAGCAGATTTTACCTTTTTTATGATTTATAGTTTTTATTCCATTCATTTATTTTGCATGAATGCCTATGCTTGTTTGCATGCGATGGCATGTGTGTGACAGTCAGGGCACCTGGCAGGAATCCAGTCCCTCTTTCCACCTCTTGGGTCTCAGGGAACAAAATCGGGTCTTGACAGTGGGCACTTTTACCATCTGGCCCATCTTGCGTGCCCTGTACAGCATATTTTATGCCAAAGAAATTCAGAGCGCAATGAAGAAACTGAGATGCAACCACTGTTTGTTTAGATGACTAGAGATTTGTCTACATTTAGCAAAGAGAGGAAAAGGAAAACGTTGGAAAGTGTAAGTTGTATTTATATAAAATAATTCTAGGATTGGGATTCTTGTCCCTAAAGCAAAAATTGCTTTGAAGGCAACAAAATGAAAAACACAGCTATTTATAAAAAGATCTGGGTTTACATGAAATGTCATCGGATGGATTTGACTTTTCAGAAGTAGGTCACTGATCCAACTTTTTAAATCAAATATTGAAAAATTTAGAAAAATAAGCATAGGGAGTTTTTATAAATTTCACTACTAATTAGGAGTGGTAGGTGAAGGGAATTATGGTAAAGAAGGGCAGGCTGCCTGCTGTTTGGAATATCTGACCGAGATGTTGGGTAAGCCAGCCAGATATCAGCACCCAAGATGAGCCAGAAACTGGACCTTAGAATTATAATCACGTTGACGCAAGAAAACTGTCATTATTCCATGGACTGGCCATGTAATTGCTGACTTTAATATCATATACAACTTCCAAAGTGGGGGGACCACTTGAGTTTGTGTCATTTTAAGAATTGTAGGTCCACTGGCCTCCCTCCTGATTAAACTTAACCCAGAAGACCAGAACCCTAAATTAACATCTTCCCCCTCAAAGAAGCAGAAAGAATGAGGCAGCAGGCAAAGATAAGGTTACACTGAGGTTTTCTTTTATAAAATTCTACCAAAACTTTCAGAGCATAGTTTGGTGTCAGCACCTATTTAGATACAAAGCGAAAACCCCAGACACAAATTCAGCTTTTGCTCTGGCACCATTTTCTGTGTTGTAGAATGTTACATGCATTGTCAACGTTGTAAGAGGGTTGGATTTTAGATGTTCCTCAAAAGCTCTCCTGTGTGGAAGGTTTGGTCCTCAGGGCAGCAGTGTTTAGCAGTGGACCTGATGATGTGATCATGGAGAGTCTGACCTCTTGATGGACTCCTCCATTGTTGATTCACAGCTTGATGGAGTCATGGGGGGAGGGGAGACCTCCCTCCATCCCCTCTCTTGCTGTTGTCCACCCAACATGACCTTCTTCGTTCCATCGAATGTCACCCCAACTGGGCCTCACCCCTCACCACAGGCCTAGAAAAGCAATTGAGTCAAATGGACCAGGGCGGGACTGTTTGCAACTGTAAGTCCAAATAAGAACCTTTCTCCTTGAAGTGACGTCTTAGGCACACAGCTGCAGTTATAGAGAAACGACACAGTAGGCCACGCAAAGTCCTCGTAAATGAGTTTGTCCTGTTTAAAATAAATACATGTGTGATTAGTAATCATTAAATAATTAGTTGATAAATGCATTCTTCACTGTCTTGATGATATTGTGAGTTCGAAGTTCTCTTCTTGTAATTAACCAACATGCTGAAGTTATCTGGACCATTCCACGTAAGGAATTTGATTCATGATGTTTAAATTCTGTGCTGATTAGACTTTGCCAGCACAAGCCAGTGTCATCTGGAAAGAGGTCACTCAGTTGATAACATGTCTCCTGTAGGCAAGACTGTGGGCATTCAGGATTAGTAATGACTGATGTGAGATGGTCCAGCTCACTGTGGGCAGTGTCACCTCTGGGCAAGTGGTCCTGGGTTCTATAAGAAAGTCCATTGAACAAGCCATGGGGAGCAAGCCAGTCAGCAACTCCCCTCCATGACCTCTGCTTCAACTCCTGCTTCCAAATTACTGCCTTGAGATCTGCCCCGAATTCCCTCAGGAGTTAGATATGATTAGGATGTATAAGCCAAATAAACCCTTTCCTCTCCAAGGTCATATCACAGAGAGCACAGGAAGACAGGCATATCTTAACTCTTCCTTGTCTGGATCCTTTCTGACATGTGATTCATTCCTTTTTCTTTTATGTCATTCATATTTGGCTTTCTTATATTTCTCTATTTCTTCTTTTTTTAATTGATTCATTATTCTATTCATTAGAGCCCTTTCTAATCACCTTCCCATGTCTTTATTCATACAATAAACCCTTAAGCAGCTACCTAAGCTGGATGGTACAAGCGTATTCTTTCCTTTGTGGCAGCTATGGCTGTGGTGTAGACACTAGGCTTGGAGTGGAGCATATCTCTGTGTTGACTGTATGCAGGAGCGCTGGGACACTTTCTTAACGTGTTCTTGTAATGAATTAAGTAAAAATGCTTCAGGTTCCTGAGTGGCTGCAGCAGGCAGCAGGCCATGACACCATGCCACAGGTCCCAGAGCCGGGGCAGGCAGCGGGCAGTGGAGCCACATGGTGGGCAAGAGACAGAGCCATGGATAGGCACGCCATCGTCTCACTCCAACCTATAAATAAATCACCCAATACGAAGGGAAGGGGAGAGGAGGTATGGGAAGAAGGGGGAAGAGCAGAGGGGGGAGGGGAGAAGAGGGGAGAATGGAGTGAGACAGAAGCTGCCTCTTTAGGGGAGAGATGGAAATGAGAAGGGACTCAGGCTGGAAGCTAAAGAGCAGCTTGCCTCAGCTGACTGGGGTGGGTGTGGGGGTTGGGGGTGGGCATGGCTTGTCTCTTAAAGGGACAGGGTCGATCATTACAGTTCTAATCTCGACTTTGTCATTTGGAAAAGAATAAATGGGCAAATAAAGAAGCTGCTGAAGAAATGGACCATTCATAAGTGAACAGGACTTTAGGGAAGACATACGTCTTCAGGATACTGCATGCAAAGTTGATGTCACTGTTAATGTGATATTCAGCACCTCTACTCTGGTGATAGACTGGGATATTGTGACCAAGTTGAGGGGGTTCCTGTGTTACTTTTCTCATTGCTGCGACAACATACATGACATATGCAACATAAGCAAGCAGGGAAGGATGACTTTATTTTGGGTCACAGGATACAATACTGCACGGCATGGAGAGCATGGCAGAAGGGACCTTAGTCATATTTTGTCTGGAATTAGAAAGCGGAGATTGGACAGGCAGTGGAGCTGTCTATCACACCTCAAGCCCACCCCCAATGACTCACTCCTAGCAAGGCTCCACTTTCTAACGGCTCCACGCCGATGCTTCCTAAGCTAGAGACCACGCTGCCCATCACCCTAGCCTGTGGGGACAGTTTTCATTCAGAGCAGAATAATTTCCATAGAGGCTTCAGAGACAAGGCAAAGGCACTGTGTGTGTGTGTGTGTGTGTGTGTGTGTGTGATCCTGTTAATCTTACACATAAGATTCAACTTCCCAAGATAAGCCAGGCAGTGGCTCTTATTTTCCAATGTGAGACTTTTCTTATTCTCTGATGAGCCAAGTCCTCAGACTTACCCTCAAGGTTTCCCAGTGATGACCGATAATTCTGTGCAGAATGAGCCAGTTGAGGCTACAAAAGAGAATGGAGGATTCATGACGCTCAAGCGTGTGCTGAATCTTTAACAGTACTGAGCTAGGCAAAGAAAGGAGGTCTCTAGGTCTGTGGCTTTGTACAGAACAAGAAAGACTTGCTAGACCCAGGAAAAGGCCAGAGAGCACCCTACCTATTATGCAATGCATTAAAATGCAAACAACATCTCAGGCAGGTGGAGTCCATGAGTAAAGTTTTCTAGAGAAACACACTATTTATTTGTTTATCATTATGTATTTTTTAAATTTATTTTATTATTATTATTA
>LOEQ01004944.1:85315-103951 GCA_001685075.1 Bramus lutescens | reverse complement strand
AGAGAGAGAGAGAGAGAGAGAGCTGTGTGAAAGAGCTGCTGCTGCTGCTACACAGAGGAGCTGTGCTTAGGAACTGTGTAAAGGGCTGTCTGGTGAGAGAGTTAGGTAGATGAGATGCACATCTGTGGCTGTGGGGAGATTTGTAACTGTGTGAAGGCAAGGAAGATGAAGCTGTATAGAAAAGAGATGTAGAAGAGAAATGTATGTGAAAGAAAGATGTGTAACCATGTGAAAATGTAGCTGTGTATAGAGATGTATGGCTATGCATGACAGAGATGTATGCATGTAAAGACATCTATGTAGCTGTATGTGAAGAAGGTAGCTGTGTGGAGACAGAGAGATTCTCAGAGAGGATTTAAGATGAAGTAAAAGAGAAAGTGACCATCAGATAGCCTGTGTTTCTTTATTTCTCCCCTCAGACAGAAAAATCTAGCCCTCACCACATTCATAGATGTTTCTGCATGCCCTGGTGCTGACTGGAGGCTGCCCTCCAGTTAGTGACAGCCAACCCTAGTGGGAACTGCCCTTCAAGTTTCCTGTGATTTGCTTTTGATATCAATGTAAGTTTTTACTCTATACAAAAATTCTTTTAGCCAGCATCTGACTCACTTTATGTTCCCCAGTGTTCCTGACCCAAGTTCCACCTTTCTCTCCCAGTTGCTGTCTTTGTTTGTGTGCCTTCCTCGGTCACTCATCATAGTCCAGACCAAGTACCATCCATCACGCTAGAGAATGTCTGCTGAGACTGGACTTCAACCAGCTTCGTTTGTCAATTGCTCCCCATAAGTACCGCTGGTGGGAGGTGGGGAAAGTGTTGCCTGTGGGGGTTGAGGAGTAGAGGGAGGGTTTGCTACATCTAGTTCCTGATTTCTTTCTTCTTCCTGGCAGAGTTCCTTCCTGAATGGCTTCTTCACCTGGAGGCAGGGGTGTCAACCTCATCGGCAGCTGAACTCTGACAGCATAGGTCTGTTTATCCACAGGCCTCAGGTACCCTAGCCCCAGGCTCTGACTTCACCTCCCTCCTGAGCAGCCTGCTTCCTCACACACAGCCCCTCCTCCAGCTTAGAGGGGACATCACCAGCCACTTGGGCCTCCATCCCAGGGGACTGAAGTGTGGTTCTGTGGGAGCCACCTCAAAATTCTCTTCTGGATTTTTCAGGTCATTAGTGACAGTGATTTATTCCACATTACCTGATCTTCAGTTTCAATTTTCCATGATTTAATAATTGACATGATTTCTGCCTTCTAACTGGATCCTAGTGGAGACACTGACTGGTCCTTCTTCACGCACTGAGTCTCATGCTGTGTACACAGGAGCTGGCCACCCCTACCCCCCACCCCTCATAGGAGAAGAATCCAGTGTTCCAGACCCATTTCAGGACCCATCAAGATGCTGTGCTTCTGAGGTTTATCCAGGGGCCATGAGAAGTGTGTGAGGCTGGTCAGACTGCAGAAGGGGAGGAACAGTTCTGTCATTCACCATCTGGCTGTACCCAAAGAGTTTTGAGCTTCTCTTCAGCCTAGACTGTCTGGGGCCAGCTAGACATGGAATATGCAAGTAATCTCAGACACCAGGAAAAGGTGTCTGCAGCATGGTGGCCTGCCTCAAACCCTCAAGCTTCTTCCTTTCTTTTGGGTAGGACTTTTGGGAAGGTCTTTACGAGGTAGCACTTTGAGGTGGCTATGTCATGAAAACAATGCAATTAGCACTCTTGAAAAGACTCCAGAGAGACCCCAGAGGTGCCCCCGTCTCCTATGTGTGTTTAGTAACATGCTAGCATGTTAGGAAGAAGGCCCTGGCTGCCAATCTAACAGCTCTTTGGTCTTGGACTCTAACAAAACTGTGAGGAGTTGTGTATATTTCTACTGTTTGGAAACTGCCTTGCCCAGAGTGTTTGATTGAGTACAGTAGTCCACATGGACTTGGATTAAACAATAGCTGCTTGGTTTGGTTTGTTTGTTTTGTTTAATAAAGGTTCATTTCTGTAGACTAGGCTGTTGTGGAACTCAGTATGCAGGTGAAGCTAGCTTTGAACTCACAGTAGTCCTTCTGCTTCAGCCTCTTGACTGTGGGGATAACAGGTGTGCGTCACCCTGCACAGCACTGCTGGCTTTTAGAGGACAGAAAAACATACATCTATTTCTTTTAGGTGCCATAATAAATCCATGTGGTACCTCTGATAGTCATCCAGCTTTGGAAACTGAGGCTTATGAAAAGTATGTTCATCCGACCAGCATCTTCTGGCCACTGAGCATATAAGGAGTATGTTCATCTGACAGCATCTTCTGGCCTCTGAGCATATAAGGAGTACGTTCATCCTACCAGCATCTTCTGGCCACCAAGTATATAAGGAGCGTGTTCATCTGCAGCATCTTCTGGCTGCTGACCATATAAGGAGTATGTTCCTCTGACCAGCATCTTCTGGCCACTGAGTACATAAGGAGTATGTTCATCCGACCAGCATCTTCTGGCTTGCCCTTCCTCACTAGCCAGGCTGTCTAGCTCCACAGTCACCCTTTTCTTATTTCCAATCACATTGTCAAATAGCTCAGAATTTTATAAAGATTTAGGACTACTTCCTCACCAGGGTAGTTATTCAACTATTACTGTGATTCAAGTAGGCATATCCTTATAAACTAAAACTGGCTTTTTTTTTCAGTGTAGGGAGGATTTTACACTTGGTAACAATCATATTTAACATGTATATATTTGGAGATGGGGCTTACTCTATAGCTTTTGCTGCCCTGGTACTCACTTGTCGTACAAGAAGGCTTTAAGCTCACAGAAACCATCCTGAGTCTGTTGACAGTGCTTGAGCCAACACACTGACTAGTATTTACACTGTGTGTGCAGTCCAGTGGGTCTAACCTTTAAAAAGTACATCATCAAAACTTTGTGATCCACAAAGTTCATATTCAAGAACCACATGATTAAGTTACAAGAAAAGTCATTGAAAAACTCTCATAACATTTTAAATGAGTTTGCACATTTGTGTTGAGTGTACCCATACTCTGTAGGCTGCTCACTGGACTTGTCTGTTCAGGACTCTTTTCCAGTCAGTAATTCATTCCTCAGTACAGCAGTCATAGGAGGAAACTCTTATGGCCACATTTCCATTCTCTCTAGGAAACAAACCAGAGTTCTGTTTCAGGTTTCTGTTGCTGCAATAAAACACCATGATCCAAACAAGTTGGGGAGAAAAGGGTTTATTTGGCATACACTTCCATATCCTAGTCCATCACTGAAGGAAGTCAGAACAGGAATGCCAACATGGCAGGAACCTAGAGGCAGGAGCGGATACAGAGGCCATGGAGGGGTGTTGCTTACTGGCTTGCTCCACATGGCTTGCTCAGTCTTACAGGACCCACGATCACCAGTCCAGGGATGACATCACCCACAATGGTTTGGGCATTAGCCTATCAATAAATAATTAAGAAAATGCCTTACAGGTTAGCCCAATCTTGTGGAAGCATTTTCTCAACTGATGTTTCCTCCTCTCAGATGACTAGATGTGTCAAATTGACATTAAATAATCCTATACAAACTCTGAGATTGGAGGCAGTTGAGTGAGGTCCCAGACCTTGTGGATAGAAGTATTGGAGTTAAGGCAGCCAAATCTGGTTTCTGTTCACAGCCTTTTAACTTTTACATCATGCAGCAATGGTAACTTATTTCTCTAACGTTTTTCATATTTGAGTCATTAGAGTCCATTTTTTGCATTTATATATGTGTATTCTGCATGTGTAAACAGATGTGCTCACATGTGTATACATGTTTGTGTGGAGGCCATGGATTGATGTAGGGTATTTTCCTTTATTGACCCCCCCACCTTATTTTCTCACTGTTTTTGACTAGACTGTTTGGCCAGTAAGATCAGAATCTCCTCTGGTTTCTAGTTCATTGCACTGAGCTTGCTGATAAGTTCCTCCACACCAGCTTTATACACGGGTGCTGGGATTGAACTTAGGTCTTTGTGCTTGCATAAGAAATGCCTTATCTACTAAGTCGCTCTGCCTTTTTCTCACACATTTGGAAATGTATTTTCATTTAAAATGTATTTGATGCTAACTGCATTGTCAGTTATTTTGAGCATAGTAAAAGGCTCACTGACCCTTGCTCTTTCATTTCAAAGCTTACAATTGTGCTTATTAATTAAAAAATAAAACTAGCATTAATTAGATTATAAAATTTTTGTTATAGTCTTTCAAATATACAAATACATCATGACCTTGAAGATTGTGTAGCATTGCATTTGAAATAGAACATTACAGATGAAGCTAACTCTCAAAATCCTGTGAAGAGCTGGTGGTATAACTCATTAGTTTAGTGCTTCTCAGAAGGAGACTGAGCCAGAACCTAGGCCAGAGCAGGTCTGAAACAGCAAACTCCGCAGAAGAAGGATTGAGCCAGTAACCTGGGTTGAAGCAGGTCTGGGACAGGGAACTCCACAGGATCAGGAGTGGATCCATATCAGGGACCTTTGTGGAGGTAGGACTGAGCTAGCGACCTAGGCTAGAGCAGACCTGAGACAGAAAACTCCATAAGAGCAGGTACAGGGGAGCAACCTCTGAGGGAGTGGACAGAGCCAGAGACTTCTGTGGGTCCAGGCATGAGTCTGGAACCTACAAGGGTGTAGGCAGGGACCATAGACCTCTGCGGTCCGGGCATGAGTCTGGGACCTTCAAGGGAGTAGACCTGAACCAGGACTCTTGAGGGTCAGGGCATGAGTCTGGAACCTCAGAGGAACTCGGCCTGAGCCAGGACCTCTGTGGGCCCAGGCATGAGTCTGGGGCCTCTGAAGGAGTAGATAGGAGCCAGAGACCTTTGTGGGACAACCTGAAGCCAGAGACCTCCTTAGGAGGTCCAGAACAGGGACATTTACAGAAACAGGACTGACCCAGCAACCTAGGCCAGAGCAGGCCTGAGACAGCTAATTCCACAGTAGGGGAGTAAACCCCAGGAGCTCTGAGCAGCCTCCAGAAATACAAAGTCACCAATGGGGTGACTAGAACTGTGGCACTGACTGCACCACGAGGAACAACCATCTGAGCATTGGATCTACTGGCACCTGGAAGACTGATCAGCAGAGGCACAGACAGCCCCAACTACACCAATTAGAGGAAAAGATGGGCATACAAGGTAAGAACATATGCAACACCGCAAAGAGCAACATGACACCAGAGATGCAGGGATGGTTCAACATACAAAAATCTTGTCAATGTAATCCACCATATAAACAAACTGAAAAATAAAAATAACATCTCATTAGATGCCAAAAAAGCTTTTGACAAAAATATAACATCCCTTCATGATAGAGGTCTTGGAGAGAGCAGGGATACAAGTAACATACCTAAACATAACAAAGGCAGTAGACAACAAGCCAACAGCCAACATCAAACTAAATGGAGAGAAATTCCCAGTGATTACACTGAAATCAAGAACAAGACAAGGTTGTTCACTCTCCCCATATCTATTCAATATAGTTCTTGAGGTCCTAGCTAGTGCAATAAGACAACAAAAGGAGATCAAGGGGATACAAATCAGAAAACAAGAAATCAAACTCTCGCTATTTGCTGATAATATGATAATTTACATGAGCGACTCCAAAAATTCTACCAAGGAACTTCTATAACTCATAAACACTCTTAGTAATGTAGCAGGATACAAGATATCAGCATGTAGAAGAATGCAAATAGATCCATATACATAGCCATGCACTAAACTCAAGTCCAAATGGGTCAAAGACCTCAACATAAAGCCAGTGACACTGAACTTCATAGACGAGAAAGTGGGAAGTACACTTGAATGCATTGGCACAGGGAACCACTTCCTAAATATAACCCCAATAGCACACACACTGAGAGCAACATTTAATAAATGGGACCTCCTGAACCTGAAAAGCTTCTGTAAAGCAAAGGACATGGTCAACAAGTCAAAACAACAGCCTACAGAATGGGAAAAGNNNAACAACAGCCTACAGAATGGGAAAAGATCTTCACCAACCCCACATCAGACAGAATATACAAAGAACTCAAGAAATTGGTCATCAAAAGAACAAATAATCCAGTAAAAAAAGGAATACAGACCTAAACAGGAACCTCTTAACAGAGGAATCTAAAATGGCTGAAAGACGCTTAAGGAAATGATCAACATCCCTAGCCGTCAGAGAAATGCAAATCAAAACAACTCTGAGATTCCATCTCACACCTTTAAGAATGGTCAAGACCAAAAACACTGATGACAATTTATGCTGGAGATGTTATGAGGTAAAGGGAACACTCCTGAATTGCTGGTGGGAGTACAAGCTGGAACAGCCTCTTTGGATATCTATGCGGCTATTTCTCAGAAAATTAGGAAACAATCTTCCTCAAGACCCAGTAATACCACTTCAAAGGATACTCAATCATACCACAAGGACATGTGCTCAACTGTGTTCATAACAGCATTGGTTGTCATAGGCAGAACCTGGAAACAACCTAAATGTTCGTTGACCAAAGAATGGATAAGGAAAATGTGATATGTTTACACAATGAAGTACTACAAAGAAAAAATTAAAAAAATAAAAAAATTTAAAAAGTACTACAGAGAAAAATAATTACATCTTGAAATTTGCAGACAAATGGATGGAGCTAGAAAACATCATTTTGAGTGAGGAAACCCAGACCCAGAAAGACAATTATCACATGTACTAACTCATAGGTGTTTTTTAAACACAAAGCCAAGAAAACCAGCCTACTAACCACAATCCCAGAGAACCTAGACAGCATTGAGGGCCCTAAGGGAGATATACATAGATCTAATGTACATGGGAATTAGCAAAAGACAAGATCTTCTGAGTAAATTGGGAGCATGGGGACCATGGGAAGGAAAGGGGAGAGGCAGGGAGAGGAGCAGAGAAAAATGTAGAGCTCAATAAAATCAATTAAAATAAAAGAAGGTGGGCGGGGTTTGAGCTCATATCCCTTACTTTATCTTGATACTTCTTATGTGGTATTCTGTACCTAGCTTTAATCACTTTGAAGATGGTTGCTTCTTTTCTGCCGTGAAGTATTAGTTCTTCAATGTTGCTCTGACTCTTCTTTCAGTTCAACATGGTCTAATCACACGTGCAGCCTTCTAAACTCTCCAGATCATACACCCCGTGTCATAAAAAGTGGGCCGTCTCAAAGGGTAAAGATGCTATAGTGCTGATATTCAATCTAAACTTGGGTAGAAAATTCTAGAAGCAAAACCTTAAAACTGTCGTCTTGGAGGTGCAGGGCAATGGTATTATCTTTGCATTAAAAAGCAGAACCCTAGCTCAGGTCACAACAAAGCTCCCTTCTTTTAAAAAGTATTATTTTAAATTTTATCTGCATGTCTGTATGCTTGAGTGTGGGTATGGCTGTCATGTTTGTGTAGTGACCACAGAGGCCAGAAGGAGGTGTTACATCCCCCGGAACTGTAGTTCCAGGCCCTTGTGAGCTGCCTGTGAGTGCTAGGAACTAAATGCAGCCCCTTTGCAGAGGCTCTTAAACACCGAGCCATGCCCTTCCTTCTCAAAATTTGAATTGTCACTCTCCAGTCCCTTTCCTTATAAAAGCTTTGAATCGTCATTTCTCCAAAAAAAAAAAAGCATTTTGGATAATTTAATTAAAGTAGAGCTCATCATTGGTAAAGGGTATAGCACATTCAATTAGCTCTTGGCAGGAACAGTCAATAAAGCATGTCCCTGAGAGAATGACTTTGTGACTCAATGGGAATAAGAAGCAGATGATTCAGGGGATGGTCTCCTGATCAACAATGAAAAGTCACTGGACAAGGAGTCAACCTGGGAACATGGAGTTAAGAGGGTCTGTCTTCCCCTTCAATGACTGCAACTGCTCAGTGAGTCATGTGATCTACTACTAGTGGTTCCATTTACTCCAATTTTATTTCTTAATTGCCCTGAGAATTATTAACATCCATTGCAACCAACCAGCCAACGTTTACTTACTTTCTAATCTCTGAGATGGTTGGGAATGCAGACTCAGGGACCTTTGTCTGAAGTGTAATAGTATAGATAGCTAACATGACCATCAAGTGTTCAGAAGTTTCATGAAAGATGTTAGATAGATTAACACTTAATCTTGCTTCTGTAGCATCTCACTTATGAGAGTGAGATTAGTTCTGCTTTGTGGATGGAACAGCTGAGACAGTGTGTATCTAACCCAAATTCACAAGGCTAGATTGTCGAGCTGTAATGCCAACACTCCATGGCTGTATGCCCAGGAAAGGTGTCCTGATATACAAGTTCAAGTCCTTAACTGTCACTGTGGACTCCAATCAGGAGATTAAGAATGACAGATTTGCCTTTGAAATTGGCATTGCACAAATATAAAGGTAAATGGTGAACTTTATGATAATAATTTAAGAGCATAAATTTTCATGATATTAAATATCAAGTAAATATGCCAGTACATGCTAAGAGTAAAATTGAAGAAAAAAATGTAAGGGCTTTATAGTTTAGTACTGAATAGGTCAGGCTTCTCTGCAGGAACAGGACCAATAGGATATATGTGTGCATGTGTGTGTGTTAAAAAGGGATATATTTGCTCAGATGGGAAAGGTGTGGGCAGCAGAGTGATCGATTTATGCTGATAGTGTGGTTGCTCCACCAAGAACTCCTGATTGTAAAACATAAAACATTTTAACTTTACATGTTGCCGTTTACACATAGACATAGATGAAGATGTTGCTCTCTGATAGCCTAGGTGTTTCTTGAAAACTTCAAGAAATTTGGGTTGGAGGGATGGTTCGGAGCATTTGCTGCTCTTGCAGAGGGCTCGGATTGCATTCATGGCTTTCATGTTGGCAGCTCACAACTTTTTGTAACTCCAGTTCCAGGGGATTTGGTGCCTTCTTTTGGCCTCCATGGACACCTGCACTCACGTGTGCACGTGCCTACACACACACACACACACGCATGCACGTACACATGATCACAAATAACAATGGGTGCTAGAGAGATGGTTCAGTGGTTAAGAGTGCTTACTGCTCTTCCAGAGGACCTGGGTTTTGCTAATTATTAACACATGGGGGAAAGCCCCCAAACTCAGACCTTAAAAACCTGCTCATTTCATTAGGCAGAAAGGACAAAACCAAAGGTTGAGGGTCCTGTTCTGTCAGTGCTCAGCTGCCTCTGTGAGAGAGGGACCTTGACCTCATAGGGAAGTGGGAGCCATTGACATCTGCTTTTTACCTCTTAGCTAAATGTCCTTTGCACCTGGGTTTTGTTTGTTCGTATTTGACATTATAGACTGTCTTACAAGACAGAGACACTTGATAAGTAGTTAAAACAGGAAGGTTGTTGGTTTGAAGAGCTATTTGTACCAGATAGATGGGGGGGCACGTTTAATTCAAGGTTAGCCTGAAGCCATACCAAGCTGGTCTGCTAATATTCTTATTTTAATCAAGGAGGGATTCCAGTATTGTCTAGAGACCTTTATATTACATAGCTCATAAATGTGGTTTTCATCATTGTGAGCAAACATTTTTATTACTCTTTGGACATCAGGATAAAGAACCATCATGTAGGATTGTTCTGAAAAGATGCAGAGAAAAACCAAAAATCTTTCTTGCATCGTGGGACATATGCCCAGGGCCCTGAAAAGAAGCCTAGAAAATCTGATCTCTATGATGGTCCCTCCAGCCAGAGCACATGATAAATGCTGGAAAACAGTTTGCATTCTGCAAAGGTTGTGTTTAACAAGAACATTTTTAGCATCTACTGATGTTTTTATAATCACTAACAAGACTTAAGATTGGAGGACATCCTCCCTTTTGCCATAAAAAAGAACAAAATTTTGGGTTAAAACAACAAAAAAGAATTACCTGTATTTTAAAAATACAAATTTTTGTTTATAGATTTTTATTTTATGTGTATGTGTGCCTGTATGAGTTTATATATACCATATGTGTGCAGATGCCTGTAGAGGTCAGAAGAGAGTGTAGGATCCCATGATACTGGAGTCACAGACGACTGTGAGTCACTGGACTTGGGTGCTGGGAACTGAACCCATGTACTCTGCAAAAGAAGCAAGCACTCTGAACCATTGTTTTTTGTATAGCCCTGAATTTTCTGGCTTCACTTAATAGGAAGCTATGAAATAATTAGATTTAATAATATAAAATCACCACAGTATATAGTTATCTGGATAATTTCATATATTAGAAAACTTGGTAATTGCAATTCAGGCTTCCTATCTTTAAAATCAAGGTATAATTTACATATAGCAAAATTCACCCTTTTTAGTGACTAGTTCTTTGAGTTTTGGTAAATGTATGTAGCCATGTATCCATTAGTAAAGCAAGAACATAAATAATTTTATTCATATTCTGCAAACCCGTTTTGATCTTCATATCTTCTGGCCATAGCATTGACTGTTCAGTTTTATGTTGCTGTAGTTTTGGCTTTTCCAAAGCATCCTGCCAATCTAGTCTCTAGTAGGCATCCTTGCGAGTCGGCACATGGAATGTGCCTATGGCATTTTGTGTGTTAGTGGTCTGCCAGTTTCCTCTCAGCTGAGCAATGTTGGGCTACAGGGCTCTGCCACAGTGAATCTGCGCATCTGGGTAGTTTTGGTCAAGACGTCTGGAATGCTCACATACAGAATACACGTGGAGTTGATGCCATTGCCTCCCCTGTCCTCACACAGCAGTTACCTGGCACCACACATGCAGCCGGCAACACGGGCAACAGAAAGCCATGGAGAGACACGTTAAGGAAATAGTTGTGAGCGTACAGACCTCTGGTAAGTACCTCAGGTGGCTGTGGCTGTGGCAGTCCACAGATTGTCCTGTCAGACTGGAGATCTGCAACATCAAAGGTTTTCAGTCCCAGATGTGATCACCCTGCGTTCCTTGCAGGAAGTGCAAGGATCAGACATGTTTCTGTTTGTAAATGTGGGTGTGTATACCCCACATGAATACAGGCTGATGGAAGTGTACAGGGGCCAAATTCTGTGTCCTTCAAATTAAGGAAAGGAGCTGTGTGAGGTGAGCCACGCCTGTAATCCTAGCACCGCGGAGCAGGGAATCTCTGTGAGTTTGAGGACAGTCTGATCTGCATAGGGAGTTCCGTGGCACGTGGTCTATGTAATGAGACAGCAGGGGTAAGTGATCCAGGACACCACGGCCCATCTCTTTGCCTTGTTTCCATCATGATCGGCACCCTGTCTCTGAGTGAACATGTGAAGGCAGGTTGATAGATGGATGCCTGAGCATAGATGGGATCAAATGATGCCTTTAATCAGAAAAATAAATCGTGAGCTTGAGAAATATATATACGGAATAATTCTTTGGGGGTGCGGTCAGGGAGGAATCATAGAAAATTTTCAATGTTAGGGAAGCAGGGATAAAGGAAACACACAGAACCTTCTCTTAAGCCTCCCGCCACCTCCTGCCTTGTACTCTTTGTAAGAAAAAGACTGAAATTTTTTTTGATGGCTGAAGGACACCTCCCTTGTTCTGTTTGATTGAGAAAGGCCTATGATGTTCATTAGTCGCTGCTTAGCGTGTTCACAGAGCCCCACTATTGATTCCATTACCTTCCCCAGCTATACTCATGAAAAAAGCATTTTCTGTAAATGCAGGCTGTAGCAGCTAGCACACTCTTCGTTGAGGGCCCGGCTGTCTTGCAAGAGGAAGGCAGATGCTCAATGGAGGATCTGACCTTCACATTCCTGGATAATGTAGGGGCAGATTGCCAGTTAAAGATTTTTTTTCCCCTTCCTGCAATGGAGCTGATATTTAGAACTGAAGATTCCAAGCAATTACATCACATTTGGATAAGTGGTTATCAAAAATATCCAACTCTTGATTATTCTTGATGACATGAGGCAATAGGCTTGACACCTGCTAGGAGGCTAGCACCCAAAATCTGCTTGCTTGTGGTGTCTAAATACAAACAGCAATTAGGGCACCGAGGCATGTAGTAGGCACATACTAGCCTTGGCATGCATGTTAAGGAGTAAAGCTTTGAGGTTGAAAGGATGATGATTCTTGGCCGTATGCAGATAAGAAGACTTATAATCAACCTTGCTGTGTTTTTCCTTACATAAATTAAGACAGGATGTGTAGCCAGTTTCCTGGAGTTTTCCATGCATGACTTAGATCCCTGCTTTGTTCCCAGGAATAAGAAATCCATCCCTTCTGTGTCTCTACTTGCCTATCAGAAAACAGGACTTCAGATGCATTACACTCAGGTATCCAACAACTCTCCATAAGCTGTGCTTACTCTGTTCAGTTAAGCCAATCCAAACACAGGAGCAATTCTGCAAGCGTGTTATTGACTAAGAAGTGAACTTTGAAACGTCATGGTCTCCTATCGGTTTTCTCTTGCAGCTGCCATTTCTCTGAGTAACAACTCAGGCATCAAGGCTGCAAAAGCAACATGAGCTGGTTTTCATAGATAGGCTCCTAACAGAGATGTTTACTGTTTGTATGCACAGACAGCTTTCTCTGAAGAGCAGAACACCATCAACCTTTAGGCAAAAACCGGGTCCTGGACACACACATTAGAAATGTCACGGTGCCACGCAACTCCAATTTGGCAAGGATGAGGGTTGGGAAGAGTCATCCAACCAAGAACCACAGACGTCAGGCATTTGAATTGGAATCAAGAGTTCTTTTCGAGGGCACAGCTGTGTGCAGCTGGGATGTATTCATTCAGCAGACAGATACCGGCTGCTCACTTGGTACCAAGGCAGTTATCGGTTCCCTCTCCTCCCACAGATCCAGCATTTCCTCCAAAAGTCATCCAGCACTAGGGATGCTGGGAGATGAAGTTGCCTCCAAGTGGGCGCAGAAGCCCTAGTTATTCATCCGTGTCTGAGTCAAGCACCAGACTTCCCACCAACCTCAGGGAGAAAAGAGAAGATCTGCTATGGCAGGAGGACACTGGGCTGTGTTTTAGTATGGTGGGTTCTATACCCACCTCTGACATTGATTGCCTGTTTCCCACACTCCATCGGACAGTGCTAGAGAGTGCTCCCTGACCACTCCATAGACAGTAGAACAACAAACCCCTCCGCACTCATTGTCAGAATTAAATTGGAAAATCAATGCAAAAGCACTTTATATATACATTTGAACACACTACAGAGGCAGAAAATGCAGATAGTGCAATGTACTACAGGAATATTACCAAGTTGGGTATTACTCACAGAGGTATTTAAGATATCTTTATAAAGATTAGTATCTTAAATAGCTTGTGTTACCTTGATTTGATAAACTGATATCAGCTTTGCTTGTCACATGAATACCCAAATAGTGATGATAAGGAAAAATGAAATATAATATGGCATGACACCAAGAACTGATAGGTACTGCTTGTGGCATAACACCTTAAATCATTAAATCATTCAAAATAACCTGCAACGAGGAAAGAATGGGCATGCTGTTTTATTTTTGTTTACTTTAAAATTTAAAAGCAAACATAGTTAAAAAATGCACCATGTTTAATTTTTTTGTTTTTCTTTCTCTCTCTCTCTCTCTCTCTCTCTCTCTCTCTCTCTCTCTTTCTTTTTTTTTGGCAGAGTTTCATGTATCCTAGGCTAACCTTGAATTCACTATGTAGCCAAAGATGACCTTGAACTCCTTCCTGGTCCTCTGGCCTTCACATCCTGAGTACTGGGATTAAAGCTATGTGTCAACATGCCCAGTCTTATGTAGTGCTGAGGATGAACCGAAGCTGGGTCTTCTAATATTCTAGGCAAACACTACTAACTGAACTCCATCCCCAGGCGAAAACATGCTCAATTTCTAAAAATACAAGCATTTGACATGATGTCATTGTGAGATCTGCATCCAAGTATGCAAATGAGGTCATTAGAAGGTGTGATGTAAAAAGTGACTTGTGAGGCTTCTCATCAACGGAGCTTAGAAGAGAAGTTACTGCGTGGTCCCACAAGATAAGCTCATCCACTGGAGGTGTAGCTGCTCGGAGGAGACTCCGGTGTGAAGGCTGGCCCTCTGCTGCTGATTGCTTTGATAAAGGAGCGGAGTGTGTTCACAGAGGGCAAAAGAAGCCTGGCTCAGATGGAGTGTCTGATGATTTTGTTTAGAGCTCGATTTTTGTTTTGCAACCCCAGCAAGTGAGATGAAAACCATGCCTGCTGGGCCAGTGTGAGGGGGAAGATAAGTCCTCTCCTATCAAGGGCTGCCACTGACGCTGACCTCCTCGCAGTTAGCAAGCAGAGCAAGCAGCGCTTTACAGCCTGCTGTGGAGCTAAGACATGAGAGGGGAGGAAAACATTTAAAGAGAAATCACATACATTCTGCTTGAGTGAGTTTGTTTGCTTTTAGGGCACTCGGTGCTGTAGGAGGATTAACTCCAGACAGTTTTCCTAAACAGCATCGTTGGACTACCAAATTCATGCTCCATCTTCTATATACAAATATGTTCTTCTGGTTTAATTGGGGATTGAAATTTCATTCTGCATAGCAGATCTTTTAAATTTACTGATGACAGAATTCGTGTAACCTTTTCTGACCTATCCTTTCCCTTTCCTAGGGAAGGGCCTTTGAAGGAGGTGACCTCTCCTTTGGTACACTAATACTCTAAGCTTGCCTATGTTAATTAGGAAAATGAAAACAAACTGAAGAGAATTTATGGTCAGGGTAAGTATGCGCTTTTTTCTCCAACTCTTATCTCTTTATTCTCTAGATCTGTAATATTCGTAAGTTTCTTCATTCAAATAGGAAATATTAGTAATTGTCAATTTCAGCTCTTAGTTATTTAAGCGAGAGATTTTTTTGGTTAAAAAATAGTCTAAGAATGTGATGTTATAGAATCTTCTAAATATAGCCCACTCACAGTATCCTCATTATTGTCAATGTGATATTGAGTTGGAAGTGTCACCTCAGCCCCTGGTCTGGGAATTGCCTAGCACTTGGACTCCAATTCCCAGCCTGCCAAGCACTTACACTCCAATTCCCAGCCTGCCAAGCACTTGGACTCCAATTCCCAGCCTGCCGAGTGCTGACCCCTCTCAGGGAGGGTCAGAACCACTCCCACAGGGTATTTAGGCTCACCTAGGAAAAAGGAGCACATGGTTTCAAGTTTTGCATGTACTCTCCCTCTGTCTTCCCCCTGCCATGCTCCCAGCCACCCGAAAGAGCGACATTCGTTAAATGTGGGCATTTTTTATTCGGTCTAATCTGGTTTGACTGGAGTTTTTTGAGTCCGCGGAGAGGCTCCTTCAGGAAATATTCCTAACAGTCAACACTTTATTTTTACAGATGAAGGAACTAAAGAACATAGGTGCCCCCCCCCACCTCTCTGTCACTGTGATGTGAGCGGCTCCACCATGCCTTCCTCTTGGATGAACCCCTCTGACACTGAGTGGAGTCATCATTTCTTCCTCCCGGAGTGTTGGGTCAGGCACCCTGTCGCAACGCTGAGTAAGTTACCTGGCAGGAGGTATCTGAAGTTTTCTGCTTCCTCAAATCAAAAAGGGGAGCCAGTGGCTGCCGGGAACCAGGAACCATTAACGGAGGCCCATGAACTGTCAGCTGAACAAGATAAGTGAGCTCCAGAGACCTGCTGTTCAATAATAGTACATGTGCACCTGCAGTGATATGCTGTATGAGGCCTCTGAGTGAGTGGATCGCCACAGGTGTTCGTATTAAGTACAGAGAAAAAGGATGATTGTACTGATTGTCTTGTACTAGCTGACAAGAGTTCCTCTGATTCATTTACACGTGGGATTTATAGACAGGGTTCCCATGTGTTGTTTTCAAATTTTTTGAAAAATTTCTCCTGAAAAGTCTACAAAAAGAAAGCATTTTAGAATGTAAAGGTGAGTTTCTTGTTCTGTCTCCATGAGTGACTTTTTACAACACCCTGCCTGCATTACGCTACACCTTCACTGTCAGCCTGGCTGGACTGAGAAAGGCTTAGGGGCAATAAGGAGGCTCTAGTCTCTGGGCGGATCTGTAAGGGCTTTCTCAGACAGTTTTAACAGAGGGAGGGACACCCACCCACCCANGCTCCCATTGGCTGGGGGTCTGGACTGGATGAAAAGAGCAAAAGGAGTGAGCCAGGCCACACCAGATGGACCCAGATGTGAGTATCAGCCTCAAGCTCCCACCTGCTCCTTCTCCACTGCGGCACATGGTCCCTCAAACCTCAAGCAGAAATAAACCTTTCCTGCCCTAAGCAGCTGCTCGTCAGATGTTTGGTCCCAGCCTTGAGGAAGGTAGCTAACACATCCAGTAGAACCCAATGCACGTTTCTGTTTAAAACAGACAACCCAGAAATAAGCATGTTGAACTACTATCTTACAATGGGATGTTCTCACAGGTGTCCGAGGAAATGTGTAGTTGGAATGATACACACTTCTTTCCTGCCAGGGCTTCTGGAAGGTTGCTATGGAGCTCTGCATTTGGCCTTGGCATTCACATCAGACATTAGATGAACCCAAGTACAAGTCTGATACAATGTTGAAAGAAAGAAGGCAACATTCACTATTGCAGGAGTTCAGCAACAAAGATGAAGTTAAAGTTAAAGAGGAGCAAATAACACTATCTCAGAAGCAAGGCTTCCTATCTTGCAAGTCACAGCGTGTGAGTTTCAGAGTGCTGCACAGTGGAGGATGTGCAGAGCTGAAGAGTTTGGGTACCAGAGTCACTGTAACCATAGTGACACCACAGCTGAGCCAGGGGCAAATATAGGCTCCACACAACTGAAATTCCAAGTCAGCGGGAGGATCAAGGTCATATGTGGCTACATAGAGAATGCTATGCTATGCTAATTATAGTATCCTACCTGCAAACAAAAAATAGGAAAAGGAAAAACAAAATGAAAACCCTTTGAAATGAAGAAGTACAGCCCTCTGCAGCAAAAATAATGCAAAACATGAGGAGCAAACACGCTGAAAGGGAAATGGAATCAATTCTTGCATTCTTCATGAACTAAAACCACTTTATTTAATATTAATGTGTTTGGATCAAATCTAACCACACTACCCCCCCTTATCTCCCCCCATCCCACCAGCACTCTTCCCCCACCCCCAGTCTCCCACCCCATCTGTCTAATTTAAACCCACTGAGTCCTTAGTGCTGACTGTGTGTGCATGGGTGTGACCCCATCCACTGAAGCAAGGACAGCGTCTCAGTGACCACATCCTGAAGGGAACTGACTCTCCTCCGCAGTCATTAACTCCGGTAGCTACTGATGACCTGTACCGGTCAGGAGTTTTAGCAGCACCAACAAGCCCAAGTTGCTTTTTCTTTTTGTTATTGTTGTTTGTCTTTAAAGCATTCTGAGAGTTGGGTCTTTTAAGTATAATCTTGACTTTCAAAATTTAATGCTTAGCTCCATGATCTGAGAGGAATTACTTATGCATATTTCATCATGAGAAATTTACTTTGGTCCCAGATGTGCTACTGATGGTTTCAGTGCAAATTTTATAGGACCCTTCTAGAAGTTTTTGATAAGGCATAGTCTGAATGAAAGCAATGCAGAGGAAAGCCAAAGGCAGACCCAGCTCATTTTGGACTCAGTCTCCATCCTAGGAGTCGTGTTATTGTGGTTTATGGTGGAAATGTGTCTTTTAAAAGCTAAGTTTGCAGCCCTCATGAAGGCAGAGGATGTTTCAGGGTGCAGCACAGCTATGTCCCCTAGAGTCTTCTGGTGATGGCTAAAGACAGCTGTGCCAACCGTTAGAGGCCTGGTTTCAAATCCAGCGTCTTTGGAAGGTCCCTTTGGTCGGCTTATTTCTTCCTTTCTGAAAAGCTCACCTCTGTGAGACAAGAATGTCAGTCATCCTCCAACCCTCAGGTGACTGTGAAACTCCGCCTCCACAGCTTGGTGGTCTTTGTCTAGTAGCAGCACGGGTGCTGATGGCTGTGAGAGTCTGAGCACAGCTGGAGGCATTTCCATTTTCGCTGATTTCTGCAGCTCTGTTAACAACACCGCTGCAGATGTAGCTCTAGGCTGGAGGGTAGTTTTTGTTTAGTTTTATCAGAAATTTGAAACCAGTATGTATATGATTGCATATTTATTTACTGGCACATGTGTGGGTGGGTGTGAGCACATGTATATGGATACAGGAGGTAGAAGAAACTTTCGCTCCTTGGGAGCTTGTGTACCTCGTTTTGTGAGACATGTTCCCTCACTTGAACTTCAAATATACCATTGTTCTGGGCTCACTGGCCAGTGAATTCCAGGAATCCTCCTTTCTCTGCCTTCCCAGCTCCATGCCTCACCTTTTATGTGGCCTCAAACATCATCTCCTGAGCCAGTCCTGCTTTATTTTAACACCAGGCTGCCTGGCCAATACCTGCAATGCATTAACCCCTCTCCTGTCTCTTTCTGGGCCACATCTACCAGGCTTTAACCAGCAAGGAAGTTCCTGTCAGCAGCAGAAGCAGAGCTACAGTGTGTGTGTGTGTGTGTGTGTGTGTGTATGTGTGTGTGTGTGTGTCTACAGTCCATCAGTGTTTTTTCAAGCAAAACCAATTATCTTCCCGGACAACTTACTGCTTGTCATGTGGTTCTGAGCACACTCTGGTCCTAGACCCTCTCCTTCGCCAAAGATGCCCTCCCTTCAAACTAGTCGAGCCCCGGATTGTAGGTGTGCTCACTTGCTCTCTCCCTCCCTGCCTCCCTC
>LOEQ01004944.1:47573-59035 GCA_001685075.1 Bramus lutescens | reverse complement strand
TGTATGTATGTATGTATGTATGTATGTATGTATGTATGTATGTACAAAGACAGGGTTTCACTATGCAGCCTTGGCTACCCTGAAACTCACTGTATATACCAGGCTGGACTTAATTCACAGAGATACACCTCCTTCTACCTTTGACATACTCAGATTAAAGGTATGAACCACTTAGTTGGCAATATCCAGTTTCAAAAAGCCAGTTCCTATTTCAGAAGTTCCCCCAGATAAGTTTGACTGGCAGAATCGGAATCCTCCTATCTGATACGATGACTAGTGTGAAACCAAGAAGCCCTTTCATTACTCCAACCAGGTGATTGGAAGGAAGATGTAGGGTGACTCAGAAAATTCTACCTGGACTACACAATGAAGTCACAGAGGAAGAGATTTCCCTAAGCGGATGCAGTACCTGCATCCACTCTAATCCTGGTCTAGGAAGAGACAGTCACAGAAAGTGTGTCTTCGTCCAAGAAGGCAGCATCAGTAGAGAGTACAAGCATCCATCTGGCTCTGGTTCTTCCTCCCACACAGTCCACAGTTCTTTTTTCTTTTTTTTATTAAAAAATTTCCACCTCTTCCCCTCCTGGATATAACTAACTTTGCAAACCCAAACTGCCCTAGAACTTCACAAACCTCTAGCTCTGAAGTATCTGCATCACTCTGCTTCAAGGGCTTCTGACGGGTGGAGGATGTTAGAAAATTACAAGGAGAATGGCTTCCTAGCCACCACAAAGTGCACACATGTGACTCTCCCTGCATAATGAAAATGATGCCAAATGCCTAGCACACTGCACAAATGCAAAGACATTAACAACCAAGACAGATCTTTTGTTATTGTTTAGAAATCCTGATAAAATTATATTCATGGCTGCATTTTAATCAAGTTTCTATTTTCTTTCTGAATGTTATCATAATTTCAAAGCTTAGATGGTGATTGTAAATTTTAAAGTTTTATTTTGCTTTTAGGAAAAGGCCTTTTTACTCAATGAATGGATTTTGATGAAAATGGCTTTCAGAAATAATTGTAAAAGTTGCTTTCTTATACATAGTCAGAAGCCAGTCTTTTAAATTTTAATGCAGGCTTCCCTTCAACCCATCTGCTTAGCTCAAAATGCTACTCACAATCCAAACAATCGTGCTATTAATTAAAACAGGACAGAGTTCTTGACATAAACAATGAATGCAGAAATATTCCAAGCAAAACACAGAATGCTATCTGATGTCTTTTGCGGTCTAGCCCTATTTAGGCTAAAGGCAGAATTTAAAATGGCTGGATATCCAACAACAGCAGTGAGGGAGTCATTCCAAGTCCCCCTTTCCTGTGTATAAATAAATATTTCATGAATTTGGAGTGTCAGAAATTCAATCTCATTCTATATCCTGTTCTTTGGAGCCACTGCCTGTACAAGCTCAGGAGCCACAGGAATACAGGACAGACTAGCGGGGTACTGCGTACAGTCACCTCTTGTGTACCTTGCTTCCAGTCCCACCAGAAGGCAGGTAGGTCTCCGTAGGTCTTTGATAATTCTTCAACCAGACAAACTGTCACACTTATGGATTGTTATTATGGCCTAGACATGGTCTGGCCATCGATTCTGCTGTTCATTTGACTCGAGAGTCACTCTGGAATCCCCCTGAAATTCCAAGATGAAGGCTGCTGTGGGTTTTATGGAAAGTTAATTTACATGACTCAGCACAGCTGAGCAACACACAGGACCTTACAAATGAAGAAGTCTAAAGGGCATGTATTCGACCCCTCGCAAAGAAATCATAGGTATAGACACCTATGGTATCTATAGGATAAAGGAGGTATAGACACCTCCTCCAAGTTGGTGGTGGCTTCTGAGGCTCGGGAGGTAGTGAAACCTCACATGCCTGCAAAGGCAGAGCTTCTCAAAGGTCCCTCCCTTTACAGGAGCAGTAAGAAGAACAGAGCTCCCGCAGTGAGCTTGTATGAGTCATGGCCTGGGTCGGAGCAGGTCTTTCAGGGATGCTGCAGCTTCTGGAGCTACCCCAAGCTGCAGCAAGGAGTGTCTCATTCATACTCCTGCTAGTAGGGACTTTGGTTTGCTGTGGCTTTGCTTTCTGGAGTGTATAGGAGTGTGTGTGTGTGTGTGTGTGTGTGTGTGTGTGTGTAAGTACATCTTCCCAGGAAATTTCTGACAAACATATTATTGCCTGAACTAATGCACATTTTTCTTTTGTAGTACATGCATGGTCTATACACATGGTGATAAAAGCCCCAGTATTTTCTGCATACAGTTTATCATGAATAGCCTTCACCCTGGGCCCCACATTTTGCTAAGGAGATTAACAACTATTTGAAAGTAATGGATGGGAATGATGGAGGATTGCTGAGAAGTCACATTACATTAATCACAAACAGACAGTGAGAAAGACTAGCCTGGAGCATAGAAGATTCATCTAAAACAAGATAGTTGCATTCCTGGTTTCAAATATGCAAAAGATAGCTAGGTAGAAGACAACGACTTGCTGCATTCGAGAGTTTTATAGGGTAGATCAGGAAATTATTTAATGGAATATATAGCATTAGGATTTAGCACAGTAAGGAAGAAACTGTCATGCATGCATGTATTTGTGTGTGTGTGTGTGTGTGTGTGTGTGTGTTCGTGCATGTGTGGGCTTATGTGTGTGCAGGCCAGGAGTTGATGTCAGATGTCTTCCTGTCTCTCCCCATCATACTTTTTCAAGCAGGGTCTCTCACCAAACCTGGAGTTTGATGATTTGGCTAAATGCCTGATCAGCCACTCTGCAGGATCCTTCCATCTCTGCCTCTCGCTGCTAGAATTAGAGACATGTACATGCCGCTGGGCCTGACTTTTCCGTTGAGTGCTGGGGAATCAAATTGAAGGCCCATGCTTGTATAGCAAACACCTTACCCTCTGAGATGTGTTCCCAGATCCCTGGCATGTTTAGTCAAACTTTATTTTTTTCCTTTTTATTTTTGTCATGGTCACTAGGCTGAGATTCTGGTATTTTCTCACCTCAACACTGAGGGAATTACCAACATCAATAGTCAACCAACTAGAAAAAAGATCACACAGTGCTGACTAGACAAATTTTTTGTGCACTCTTCCTTATAGTATAGGCCTATTTCCCTTGAGTCTGTCCATGTCCCCAATTCTTCTTGTGCCAATTAATTGCCTTGCCTGAAACCTGATGCTATACTTTTCTTCTCCGTTTCATCATATGGGAAACCAAAATTTAAGATGAATTATGGCAGACAAACACATCCACAATGCTGTCAATTAAAGTAAAATCCCTTACTGCAAATTTTGCTGAAGTAGAGAGTTCAAGTCAGAATATTTGAAAATATTTCTATCTTATTTGGCATGAAAACAGCGGTTCTGCTACATTAGATGCCCAAACCCAACTGAAAGATCTTACTGACCACTTCTCCATTTTCTTCTGCTTTGCTAGTGCCCTAGATTCGAAATCAGCACTATCTGTTGGTTTCATGATAGGAAGTGCGTCCAATAAATAACACGATATTAGTGGTGGTTATTTTTAGAAGGCAGTTACAACTTAGTGCTATTTTCTTTTCAGTAAACATGTATACTTTTCAATTTTTTCACTTTGACAGCATATAATCAGGAAATATAATAACTGCTTTAGGGTCTTTTGTTAGTTTGTTTGTGGGGTTTAGTGAGTCTACATACACCATGTGCATGTACAACCCCAGGTAAGTCAGACAAGGCATTGAACCCATTGAAACTGGAGTTATGGATAGTGGTGAGCCACCATGTGGGTGCTGGAAACTGAACCCAAGTCCTCCGCAAGACCAGGTGTTTTCTAATTACTGAGCCCTTTCTCCTGCCCCAGGGGAAAAAAAATAACAACTTTTAATTAAGAAACTAAGGCCACGGATATTCATTACACCATCGCTGTTTTTACTATCACATGAATAGCTGCTTTCTGAAAAATGTTCAAACTATGTATGTATTCTACTTTATGCTGCTGGCCCCAAGCTCAGCTATCCCGCGTCTATACCACTAACTATACTATGAGAACTCTTTGTATTCATGGAAATCCACAGTCCTCAGAGGAATTTTGAAAGGTGCAGGACACACAGTTCAGCCCATGAGAACTGATCAGAAAAATGTCCCACTTACTCCCTTCACTGGTTTTACGTCAAACAGGTTATAGGGGCGTGTAGACTCGGGGACCCTCCGGACACCTGTATCCTGGACAGAGAGCTCCTTTGTCTATGCCTGTCTGTGGAGGGCTAGCGGACGGGAGCTCTGCTCACCACACTGCCCTGCCTTTTCCTCCCCTTCTCCAGGAAGCCTGGGATAGGAGTGAATCTTTCAATGCGGTCCACACATCCATGCATGTCTTAAAATATTCTGGAGAATTTTACGCCTTTTCAAACCAAACCAGAGAAGGACCTCGGACAGTCTTAGAAATGACCCGAAAAGTAGCTTAACGGTCGGTCATTTCCATTCAGCACAAGGCACGAAGCAGAATGGGTTTCTCAGAGGTGGCAAAGCGGAGAAAGAATGACGCAAGTCTTTGCTCCTTACACACTCATTGGCTTCCCTCCAGAACTCAGACGTCCTCGTGTGTGTGCATGCGCACCTGTGCGTGTGCGTGCATGCGTGTGTCGGAGAAGAGCTATGGAGGGATGTGATTCTGGTGAAGGGGCCAGTGTCAAGTCAGGATGTTCCTCAGAGGCGGTCATCTCATCTGTGACCTTAGTCATTCAGCAATGGGCAACGTGCACGGCTGTTAGCACTATGGCTGATGGTGCCGTGTGATTCTGAGTTCCACTGTGAAATTGTCTAGATTTTTTTTTAACTCAATAAAAGAATTTTTAAAACGTTTTTGAAAATTTCATCTACACCATTCCCACTTCTCCGCTTCCAACTCCTCCAGTGTTTCCCCACCTCTCTCAAGCTCATGACTTATACACACATACACACACGCACGCACGCACGCACGCACGCACACTCATCCCTTAGACTGAATCAACAAGTCGTACTATCTATACATGTGTTTAGGGGTGAACACTTGGGATTGGGCTTTCATCCCTGAAGAAAACCAGCATCCCCTCCCTTCACAGGGCTTAGCTACCTAGATTTTCTTCGAGGTGTGGGGCCTTGTACACATTGCCCCATCCACGGCTGCATGTTGACTGGTGGGATCTTCACAGGTCTTATTTAGACAGCCACATTGTTGCGATTTCTTGGGCACAGCTTCCCTGCCATGTATAGAAGACACCATTCAGCAACAGATGTTGCTCTCACTCTCCCACCCTCTCGTCCTCCATGCTCAGGTAGAGAGACTGTGCGGCAGGTTTGCTTCCGGCCAGCCCACGGCTGCTTATTTCTGTATCCAACCATTTGTTGCTCTCTGTAATAGCCGCCACCTGCTGCAGACAGACGCTGCTTTGATGAGCAGTGAGGGCTCCAGTTACCGAGAGAACGCATGGGTAGGGTTCCCATCTGGACCCAGGCAGGAAGGGTGGCCAGAGAATGCATGACTCTCAAAATAGACTTCAAATTTCCCCATCCTGTAATAGTTTGCTAATTATTTTTGCAAGAATGTTTGCTGGATAGCCAATCTTTCTGATTACTTCCATTTTCAGAATGAGCTTTAGAGCATAGGGTCTCTGTTTGGAAGAGAGGTCACTAGTAGCTGAGGGCCAGAAATATAGCAGCAGTTCAGGGATCACTTTGAGATGTTTTTGTAGTTGTTAAGTCTGTGTTTTTCTAGTATCATTGCATGTACACTCATAGGTAATGTTGGTTGAATTCACGTTTTTTCCAGCTTGAGTTTCCTTAAGTCTTTTGATGACAGCTTGACTATATTTTTGTGATGATGTGATTTTGTTCTTAACATTTTCTTACTATCCCCTTACTCCCTCACAAATATTGTCTAGTTCTTCATGTAGATTTGTAATAACTGTAAAAGTTTCATGTCAAAGTGTCTACCATTTCCTCTTAATCCTGTTGAGAATTCTGAGTTTTCCACATAGTACATAGCTTTGGAATCAGCTTTCCTGTTATATTTTGTTGGTTTTTCTGTGGGTTATGTTGATTTTATTCTGTAAATTGAACATACCCAACATTTTTTTGTTGAGGTTGAAAAAACAACAACAACAACAAAAAAAAAAGTTTGCTGGAATCTTCACACATTTTGTTCCTTTAGTTCAGCCAGGTAGTTCTCATATGTGCGTGCGTGTGTGCGTGTGTGTGTGTGTGTGTGATGGACCTCTCACACCACACATATATATGTATATATATGTGTGTACATATATATATATATATATATAATCTAGGGTACCAAATGTGAAATAATTCAAAATTACTCAAAGATTACAAACAAATGAAACTTTAGAACAAAAATAAAATGTATACTGCCTAAGAACTATGTTCAGATAAGAAGAGATTCTAGGTATTTAATAAATGAATTCTGAATTTAAAACAATGGATACTTCTGTGGACATTTGTATCTGAGGACTTTAATTCCTTGCCTGAGGATCTGTGGAGTATTAAATACAAAAGCAAGCACTGAGCTATCTACCCCAAGTTCATCTCTCAGGTTGTGTCATTGAAGTTTTCCTGAAAATCTAATGTTTTTAGTGTCATGAGACTTGGAGTGTCCACTGGATGGAATTGTAACTACATTTTCAACTTAATGAAAACCATCAATTCATTCCAAATCCAAAAAGTTATTTCCTCTCCATTTCATTAGTGACTGGGATTTTGGTCACCAGTTTTTCTATGGGTGCTGCGCTCACTCAACACCACCTGTGCCAGGTCTATGACTCACAAGGTTTTTACTGTTCCCAATGAACAGAGATAGGAGAATGGCAGCTTGCCAGCCCTGGAGGAAGCCTTTTGGGATGGAACACAAGCAGACGCAGATTCTGATGCGAGAGTTCAGCCCTAGGTCAGCTCACCGTGGTACCTACAACTGCATCCTAACTCCCTTATGCCCATCTTCATCCTTAAAATGACCCTCTGGACCAAAAGTCGTTTGAAAGCATTGGCCAGGCCTCAGGATCCCTGGGAGGGGGGCTCACATGCACATGAAAAATAAGCCCCTCCCCCTCAAGATGTTCACTTTAGGCGCGAGGGGCAAAAGTACTTAGCCTCAGCAGAGCAAGGTTTTCACTCTGTCACAACTAAGAAAAGGAAAGCTCTGTCCATGTGGGAGAGACGTGACACATCTCCACCGAGATGCTCAGAAACCTGGGACACAGCTAGGGCAATCATACCAGCAGAGTCCAGACTGCAAAGTTCTGTCTGGCAGAGAGCGACCTTTGCTGGGATTTCTACCAGGTAGCTACAGACTCAGGGGTGACCAGAGTTCCAGAAGCTTTTGGAAAAGCCCAGAGGAATCTTCTTGTTTGTGGTATAGACTGTGTTTTCTGTTTCTCCTTGAAGGCTGGGGCATCTTTCCAATATTTCAAAGGTTTCCTCCAAGTCTCCTCTCCTGGCAGAAGTGTATCTTGGGGGATGTTTTCTGGTCACAGTTGACTCCCTGCTCGGTGGTGGGTTTTCTTTCCTCTTTGCTGGGGGCTGTGCTAATTACACATTCTGCTGCTTCTTAATTAAATTCTTAATCTCTATGGGCTTTTATAACAGAAAGGCTTTAGTTCTAGGCTGCAGGAAAAAAGAATGTAAGAGCAGCAAATAGCTCACAAAATGAAACCATTCATAATTGTTTAAATGGGAAAGCTGGCGTCTGCGCATTCCATTTATTCTGCTATCTACAGAATTTCTCATTGAAAGCACGAATAATCCCCAAGCTCAGCAGCTTGGGAAATGCAATCTTATATAATACTCAGAGTTCATAAATCTGCAAAATCAGAGAGTTCAGCCATGTTTGAGTGCTTGAATACAGGCAGAAATCTGACCTGGGGAACGCGTGTCTGAGGCTGCCCATATAGAAGCAATCCATTAAGCCTTCGTTTTTTTCAATTATTGTCCACCTCTCCCTATTTCCTTGATGATTTTATCATCCAGCTCATAGAGGAAGGAACCCAAGCACCCAGTACATTCATGCAGCCACTCAGCAGCTCCATCTGAGCCTCCCTTTCCTAAACCCATGATGGAGTCCCCTGTGTCCCAGCTCTAGACTTCGCCATTTTATGGCAACCACATTGAAGCCAGTGTCTGTGTTCATGTGCTGTAATTCTTTTCAGACCTAACTACCATGTGGGATTTCTTGTCCCCTCTGTCACTGAAGGCCGTGTCTCTGCTAGGATGGCTTCTCCATTTTCACCAGCTCAAACCTCTTCACAGTATGACTTTATGTCATCTAGTCTTGTCCTTTCAAGGCTCCTTTTCCTCTGCAATCAAACATAGTGGGTTTGTACCCAAGAATTTTTCTGTCTGGTTTATTTATTTGATGATGTATTATTTATTGCAAACATAGGGGCTCAACGTTTAGCTTCTTAAATCCTCTACCCACATCTGGATCCTGGCACCAATGCTTCTTCTCCTTTCCACTCATTGGCCCTTACAACCACCCACATCTCCACCATCTGCAAACTGCTCAGCACATACAAGGCTGATTCTGGACTCATAAGGAGGCAACTTGACCCTGTACGTTTTCTGTCTACAAGTTCACAGTTCAATAGGCAAACCTAGGCATTTATTAATAAGTTGTCTTTTTCCAATTATCCATAATCCTGCTGATACTTACCGAGCAGTTGTACATGTTCCTGTGCGACACAAACTCAACAGGTGCTCACTTGATCTTTCTGGTGAGTGACATGTGAGCAAGAGTTAGCGAGTTGAGGCAGAAATCGGTGCTGAGGCGGGAGTCCCCAAAACCCAAAGCCTGCCTGTACTACACAGCCAGACCTTGTCTCTGGAAAAGTATAACCTCTCTCTCTCTCTCTGTCTCTCTCTCTATCTCTGTCTGTGTCTCTCTCTATCTCTGTCTGTCTCTCTCTCTCTCTCTCTCTCTCTCTCTCTCTGTCTCTCTCTCTCTCTCTTCTTTCTGGAGCTAGAAGGAAGTCAGGGTCTCATGAATGCTAGGCAACAATTCTACCATTGAATCACATTCCCAGTCTTTGATTCTTAAATGGTTATGAATATAGTTAATCAAATTTATGCAGTAAAAAAATCTAGTCAACCGTATTTGGAAATTGAGTGTGTTTTAGTACTTAATCACTTGAGAAAGTAACCATGGTGCTCTTTGCCTTTGGTGGAGACACAAGAATGTTTGATTAAGCTATCCATTATAACATTATTGACATAAAACATCTTACCTGTCTTACCTCCCTCTTTCTTTCTTGGCCTTCCTTAGTTTTGTTTGCCTTCTTAAGCTGTGAACTACAGACTCATAAGGAGAGCAAGGCTTCCTCTGGCCTGGCCGTGCAGCCCAGAAATAGTGCAGCAATCGCATATTAGAAAAGGTGGCTTTCCTTGTGTGTGGTCGGCTAGAAACTGCACTGTCAGCTTTCCTACATAGTCACATTTCTTTTGTCTGGTCTGAGAAAACAAAACCTGATTTCTGCTTTATGCTTCCCCCCTAGTTCCACATTTATTTTTAACAAATAATCCTGGGGCTTCCGATTTCCCCTGTACACTTGATTTGTGCTCAGGAACACAGACAAAAACACATTGATCTTCCAAGCCCCAAAGTAAGACTCCTACAGAATTTCTATATACCTTCTCTTTTTTATGAACCCAATTGTCCTTCCTTTTCATTCAGTCTCATGGATGAAGCAGGGCCAGTGCAAATGTTCAGAAAACTCCTTTAAAACTTAAGCCTAGGAGAGCGGAACAAAGTGAACGTGGCCCAGCTTTTGCCAGACCAGCTGTGTACATCTGCTCTTGAGCATGGCTCATTCCTCTGGGCTGGGAATTGCATCCATATTTCGCAGGGAACACTGGCCATTTGTCCTGGGAACAGACTCTGACGGTCAAAGCTAAACCAAGTCGGCTGGTTCCCAGGAGAGGAACATGACAGTTCTAAGACAAAGAAAACTAGAAACAGAGCTGAGCTCATTCTCAGGGGGGGTGAACTAGAAGCCAATCCAATCTGTCATGTGCAAGACTTTTCATATAATGCCTATTAATGACAAAACATTGTAATGTGTCTTTTTTTTACTTGAAAAAGAACATATTTAGGGCATTAAAGGTAAGGCATGGCATTTGGCAATATATCCTGGCAAGCCATATTTTGTATAAAACTACGTTTATCCCAAAATTTTAAATAAAACTTGGGATTTCTTATTTGCTAAATTTATTGGACAAATTCTAGATGTTAAAATCACATATGGGTTGGAATTAGTTTCCAAGGCACAGACATAAAACAAACAAAACAGTAACAGAGAAACACAAACAGCAGAATGCAGATGTGAACAAGACTAAACACGGACTGTCATCAGTGGTAATGGATTCAGTGTTGGAGTGGCTACCTCTGCTCAGGGCCCTAGGAGAGCCACCCTGAACTTCAAGTGTAAAAGAAGTCTCTGGAACATAAAATCAAATCCTAGTCCAGACAACACAGCAATGGCAAGAAATCAAATCACCCTTTCCCAACCAGGGTATATGCAAATAGTATGATGTCATTTGCATATACTTCACATAGCTACAACCATATTTGTATATGCAAGACTATCTGTTCTCTCCGTTTATGAGACATATTTTTTACATCCGTTGTTCTTGCTACAGCTGCCCTTTTGTGCTCCTTGGAGTAGACTGCCACAGTCATAATCATGTTCCCTATTCTTGGGATCTCTGTGGCTTCTGATTTCTGTATAAGTGAATACAAACGATTTCTTATGGGAGAGGAGTTTTTTGTTTATTGTTTCCAAAAGGGTGAATCTTAAGAAATGGTGCAGCTAAAACAAAACATAAGTCCATTTTTATAGTGTTCAGAACATACCACACCTGCACCTTTTTACAAAGAATAAGTCAGAGACAGTGGCCAGACAGGGCTGTGCAGTGGGAATATATCTCATAAAACCAGGGTCAGGGGTGCAGCTCAGTGGTAAAGGGTTTTTGACTTAGTCGGTGTTCTACTGCTGTGAAGAGTTACCATGACCACAGCTATTCTTACAAAGGCAAGCATTTAGCTGGGGCTGGCTTACGGATTTCAGAGGTTTAGCTCATTATTAGTATAGCAGGGAACTTGGTAGCATGCAGGCAGACAGAGCAGGAGGAGCTGAGAGTTCTACATCTGGATCTGAAGGCAGCAGGAAGAGAAAGACACTGACTGGGCTTGGCTTGTGCATTTGAAATCCCAAAGCCCATCCCCAGTGATACACTTCCTCTGGCAAGGCCACACCTACTCCAACAAGGTTACACCTCCTAATCCCTGTCAAGTAGCACCACTCCTTTTTTTGATTTATTATTATTATTATTATTAAAAACTTCCATCTCCTCCCCTCCTCCCAATTCCCTCCCCCTCTCCCTTACCCTCTCCCCCTCCATTTCCAGTCTAAAGAGCAGTCAGGGTTCCCTGCCCTGTGGGAA
>LOEQ01004944.1:12007-32889 GCA_001685075.1 Bramus lutescens | reverse complement strand
AGAAAGAAAGAAAGAAAGAAAGAAAGAAAGAAAGAAAGAAAGAAGAAAGAAATCAAACTGCAAGGAAGGAAGGAAGGAAGGAAGGAAAGTCTGGACGTTATTATGTTCCCAATCTGAGTGTCAGTGTGTAGAAGGCATGGCTCCCCAGCTAGGGACACTACTCAAAGTTAAATAAATTACAAAGGAACTAACCTTATCAACAAATAATCCATCAGTGGGGCCAAGCTGAAGGAAGGGAAGTGGGTCTCTGGGGTATGTCACTTAAGGGTATTTCCTTTCCAGGGCCGCTGTGCTCTGGCTGTGTTTTGCTGTCACGAGGTGAGCAATCTCCTGTGCCATGTGCCATATGTTCCCACCACAGCAGCGTTTTCCCTACCTCAGGGCCTGAGCAATAGAGCAAATCAGCCTGGACTGAATCGTGGGCCACGGCAGATTTTCCCTCCCTTCGTTGATTTCTCGGATTCTTTGTCACAGCAGTGTGACAAGATGTATGACTGGACAGGATGTTGTACATTTTGAGAATAAATTCAATGCATTTTCCATGAAACTACTTTCCTCTGTTCTCCTTACATCTCTGCTATGTCAATAAATAATTGTATAACTGCATAATGAGATTAAAAATCAATCCCATCCTAGGTGTATGCCTCAGTTTTCCCTGTTAAACTTCAAATCAATGAGCTAAGACATACCTCACACAGTATTGTAAACATTGGACAAGATGGCAGAAGGATTAATGGAGTACTCATGACCACTATCCAGGGAAATGATCGCATTGCACCATCATCTATCTCCTGAGCCTCAGCACTGACTTGATCTAATTTTGATTTGCTCACATGGAATCGTCTCCCATGACAGCTCCTACAGCAAGTCACAGTCCTGGATTCTTAAGACAGATTCCTGTCTCAGAACCTCTGACTTCCTTATCTAGCGGCAGAGATGAAAGAATGGAAGAGAGATATATTGAGGAGAGTTTCACCCAGAACTGGCTTTTTGGGGGGAAGGGGTTGGGGAAGGGAGCAGCCTCCAAATTGTTTAGAAATAGTCCTTGAGTTATTTAAATTTGGTTTCTTAATTAAGGCATGGAAGTCAGAAAACATAAGTGGGACAATTTGGTTGCTTAGTTAATTAAGGGAGGAAGGAAGGAAGGGAGAGGTGGAGGGAGAGATGAAAATATAATCAACCACCCAAGATGGAGTCAGTGCTTGAACCGGCACTGCCTCAAAGTTCCCAGGTTAGAGGCATCTGCGCACTTTGCTATGTGAACTAATTACAGTAACACAGGTCGCCTGGTATGGTACGACGACACAGATCACATCGTAGACAGGCAGAAGACATTTGCATTGCTAAACTGATTTTGGCACAGAGATCCCAGCGTGTGGCAGTCCTCCCAGGGTGTGATAGGACCCAGCTGAGCAGTCAGGAGCTCTGCAGATCTTCCCGGAAGCTTTAGCTACTGCCTGGTGGTCACGGGAGGCAAGGGAGAAAGTAATGATTCTTTCAAGGCACTCTAATTTGAAAACGAAGCTCCATGGTGTGTGAGTGTGTGTGTGTATGGGTGTGGGGTGGGAGTATCATTTAGAAAGGAATACTCAGAAAAGTAGGAAAGCTTCCCTAGGAAGGAGGCCGGAGAATCCTGGCGGGCTGGCCTGGATTTGGCCTCATCACCTCCTGTGGTTTTCAATGTAGCACACTTGCGTATTTTCATTGTTACTTAAAATAGTTTTTGAACGGTTGAGTTTAGGCACATCAGCTTGTTTCAGGAAAACCGGTCTTCTAGAATTTTGGACAAACTCGTGTACTTACCTAAGGCATTACCCAAGGCAAGACTGTTTGCCAATAGCGTTCCTCACAGACACTAAAATAAATAAATAAATAAATAAACAAATAAATAAATAAATAAATAAGTAAATAAATAAATAAGTAAATAAATAAATAAACGTTCCTTGTATTCCTCAGCTGGAAGCAGCTATTCAATGGATTGCAACTAAGTAGCAAACAGGTTTCAAAAACTATATGCAATTTTTTTTCTAAGCCTTCCTTGGAGTGAGGGTGGGGGCTCCAGAAGCATCCTAGAGCAGAGGTTAAGATCTGGGTTAGACTGAGTCTTGGATTATGGGGCAGAAGGGAGGCAGGACAGGTGTCAACAGGCAGGAGCCAACCCCTTGCAGAGAGTCAGCAAGGTGGATCATTAGTAAACACTATTGCCAGGAGGATAGGTGAGCAAGGGTCTTTTGGGGAAAGACACTGGAAAAACTGACCTTGGAAGGTGTCTAAGGACTAGAGAGCATTCCAGATAGGAAGGGCAGCAGAGTTAAGGGGTAGGGGCTGCAGAAGGCAGCGTGTATTTAGAGGGACACAGGGCTGGGACAGCAGGCACAGATAGTAGATTCAGATGAACACAGACTTCAGACAGGAGAGTGCCAATCTGGGTCTGCATCTGTGCACCAGCTGACTACATGGACGGGGAATGATCCCTGGAAGATGTTCCAACCTGTGCCCAGATGGTAGCTGGTAAAATAAAGGTTGGAGTGTGGTCTGAAGACCAACCCAAGGACCAGAGAGGCAGGGAGATGCTCGCCGGGTGTGTTTGTTCAGCCCTCTGTCTCAGGCACAGGTGCCGCTCCTTGTTGGGTCTAAAGTCTTGGAATGCATGTTTGTCTGGAGGGCACAGCCCCAGACAGACCTGCCTGCCGCCTCTTCCTCCCCACATTTTCTCACCTTGAATTTGTGCCCACATCTTGAAAAGAAACACATGTCTGGCGTTGTTCTCCATTACTTTCAAAGAAGAAGAAATTGCAAAGCAGTTGGAAGTGGGGCGGAGCCCTAAACCAGTGAAGACTCCCAAGCTGAGACCCTGCTCCCCTGAGTTTTAGGAGACTCTTTTTTCAGGGGCCTTTGTATTTGAGTTCTGATTAAGATCACGTGTTATATAAAGTATTTAAGGGTAAATTTTCCACCCTTTGAAATCTGGCACTTTGGATAATGAGCTAGCTTGTGCCGGGTGCATGGAAACTTTCCTAAGAAAAAGCTTTATTACAGTTGTTTCTAGGTCTTCCTAGAAACAACCATTTCCAATCCAGTTACTTCCTGTGTTCCTTGGAAGCCTTTACCAGTGCACTTCCTGGATCACATTCTAAATTGTTTAGGGAAGTGCAAGAAGCCCCTTTCCCGCGGTGTCAAACGTTAGAGGGCTTCAGTAAGCCTTGGGTTTGGTGTTTGCTTTAAAAAGGAAGATACTTGTGTGTTTAATGGAGCCTCTTCAAGCCACTGGAGCGGAATAAGAGTAAACGATCCGGTTTACTTTGAGAAAGAAAGTTAACAGTGTTACAGATGGCCCTTAAAGCAACATGTAACTTCAAATGCAAAGAAAGGGAGAAACCGAAGACATTATTTACAGGAAAAGTTACCTAATATGTGGTGGCTTCTAACAGGACTCGCCATCTTCCTAGGAGGAGGACGGCAAACTGTTTTCATGGCAGAATATCCTCAAGATAATATTCATTCTGCTTATCTAGAAAAGCGTTCCATTGCAGAATTTAGCCAGTTCACAGCTAAATGCTTTTTCTAGTAATTAAGAAAGCCTCTGTATTTGAGTCGTGATTTGGATTATGAACTATTTGGAGAGGAAACTTTGTCAGTTTTCTTTCCCTGTGTTGATCCGAATGCATAGGCTATTAAGAAGCTGGGGTCCCTTTAAGAAGTAAGATGGAGCCAGGTGGTGGTACTGCACGCCTTTAATCCCAACACTGGGAAGCAGAGACAGGAGGATCTCTGTGAGTTCGAGGCCAGCCTGGTATTCAAGAGCTAGTTCCAGGACAGGTTCCAAAGCCACAGAGAAACCCTGCCTTCAAACTAACTAACTAACTAACTAATAATAATAATAATAATAATAATAAACAAACAAATAAAGGAAGTAAGCTGGTACCAAGAAATTCTGGGAAGGGACAAGGATAGGACAGGAGCAGCGGAAGAGCTTATACAAGACAATACGTGTGTGTGTGTGTGTGTGTGTGTGTGTGTGTGTGTGTCTGCTGATGATTAGCTGGTTCCAAGGATAAAGGTCTCCAGGGCCTGGGAGCCTAGGTGCCCCTAAGGCTTTGTCTCCTTTCAGTGTTGGGTCATTTAAAAGACTCCCCGTCTGAAGCCAGCTTCCTGTAAAGACCATTCTTTCAAGACTGCACTCTGAGACATCTGAAAGACCAGTGCTAGTCAGGCATGGAGGCTCATGCTATAATCCAAATGCCTAGGAGACTGAGGCAGGAGGATTGCTGTGATTGCAAGGCCAGCCTGGGCCACAGAGTAAGACTTTGTGTCAAAAGAACAAACTCAAAAAAAAATCTGTCAAATATTATGTGATAAAGGAGGTAAGGCAGACTTAAATTAGAAAGGGCTGATGGGAATTAAGGCTCAATTAAACATTGTAATTTTTTTTTAAGTCTCTCAGTATGAGCACTTGAAATATAGGCCCTATGACTAAGTGTTCAGAATGTTACCTGCTTCATTTTGCTGTTTCAATTGAGGTACCAGGTGCCTTGAAAACATTGAAGGCATTCGCCTAGATGCCTGATGAACATGGCTTAGCCCAGAGAGCTCCCCTCTCTGGAGGAATAGTGGCCTAATGAGGCATCTTTCTGGATCTACCTCTGTGACGTCTATTAAAATCTGATTTCCAAAATGTAGTCATTTCAAATAGTTTTCCAAAGTGAAACGATCTTTTGGGTGGATTTCTTTGTATTAAGGGGTTATTCATTAAATCAAGGGCTACAGCCCTTCTGGAATAGTCTAGTTGCTCAGGTCATGTCCCAGTAATGCCACCTGGGTATTCTTCCATGTCCCCAAGGATTCTGGCTTTATATTGCCCTCTAAGCTTCCTCCTGCAAGATGTGTGCCAGTGGCCACATATCACTGCAGAGCAAGGTAGAAGCTTGTCCTTTCTTCGTTTCTGTTGCTGTGATGAAACACCTCAAATAAACACAACTTAAGGAGTAAAAGAGTTAGCTACATTATAGTCCATTGCCATGTCCAGCATGGTGTGGATCCTGGAAACCTGATTGGGGATGAGTAAGGAATGAAGAAAGGTCAGGCACACAGGCATAGAAAAGCTGGGGTCAGGTGGGGCGTGCATTCTATGATGGAGCAGCACCAACTAAGAGACAGCCTACAATAACCAGAATGCCAGCACACTCATGTTTATTATACACAGCATGGGAGAGGTTGTCTAGTCTCTGTGGGAGATTGTAGGCTGAAGCTGTTTGGTTTTGCACACACTATTCGGTTATTCATGCAAGCACTCATACATGCACACACTGTCCACATAGACTTTGCCATAGACCAAAGAAAGGACATCTTTGCCATCCCTCTGAACCTCACCCCAAGGAAGGCTTTGCTGCATGCATGGGTCTAAGGCATTGGTCCTTAACATGGGTTTGTCCGTGTCAATAGTACACATTCACCCAAGGCTTCGTCTGCTCCCCACAGTCCAGCACTTTGGAGCAATCAAAGCAGGAACTTAAAGACCCCTGTCCACAGACAAGAGCAGAGAAAGAATGAACTCAGGGATCCTGTTCTCTCCACTCTAACACAGTTCAGGCCCCAGCCTAGAGAAGGTACCCAGTCACATTCAGGGCGGGTCTCCCAGTTTCCATTAATCAAGATAATCCTCCACACACATGTCCACAGGCCACCACAGTCTAGACAGTTCCTCACTGGAGTGTTCTTGCTGGATGATTCTAAGTTAAGTCTACTTGACAATAACAACTGACCACCATATATAGTGGAGATATTATTTTCATAGATAGCAGCCTTTTTATCCTCATGCAACAAGATATATAGCCAAAGAGAGTGAAGAAAGGGATGCTAGCCAACCACACCCATTACCATCATTTAATAGATGAAAACAAAACAAAACAACTCCCCCCCCAGACGGAATCCCCACAAATTTCTAAACTATTTGCTTAGATTTGGGTTGCCTTGTTATGAAGAACTCAACTCACTATGCAGATAGTCACTGTGTTTGTCTTCTTCCTGGGGGACTCAATTAGAGGGAGGGAATTGTAAACAGACCTCTGTGTGGAGTTACCATATTTAATCCTAAGTAAACACATAGGAGAATATGCATTCTTCTTAGTCAAATAATGAGTTATTTTTGTTTCCTGTGAAGCAGAGTTGAATTCAACTTTTTTTTTAGGCATTGAGGCTTATGTAATTAGGAGACTTAAAGGAAAATAAAATAAATGCACACTTCAGAAATTAGTTATGTGAAATGTTTATTTGGAATAAAATAAAAATAACAAATTGCAAGATTTTTTTTCTCCAAGGTTCCAAATACAATGAAGCAGAAAAAAAAATGATCGTTTTAGTAATTCTTTGTACCCTGGGAGGCCTGCAATAATTTTGTCATATTTTCTTTGAAGAGAATAAGAAGACAATTTAGCCATTGTTAAAGCACTGTTGAACAAGATTTTTTTTCATAGTCTAAAAAACTGTTTCTTAGCTCCACAAATTGTTATAGATGTTAAACAGAATTCCACCAAATATATGGGGGGAACTTCCTGCCAATATCTTTTAGAGTTAGGGAAGATGGTTCAGTAAGGAAAGGGCTTGCTGCGTGTGCATGAGGGTCTGAGTTTGGATCCCAAGTAGCCAAGTATAACAGGAAAATGTGGTGGTCCATCCTTGTGACCCAGAGTAGGGAGATGGAGACAGCTGGCTCTTTGAGGCACTCTGGCCAGCTAGCCTAGCTTCCTTGGCAAGTTTCAGGTCAATGAGAGACTTGTCTCAAAACAGAAGGTGAATGAATTGGAGAGATGTCTGTCTTTGCCTATTGAGATTAAAGTGGCAAGTTTCACCCAAATACACCATTGGAGTCTTTTTGGTTGACACTACTTCCCCAAGATAGAAAATAAACAGTGATGTTTCTAGTTGGCATGTCATATCGCAGAGGTTTTCTCAGCGTTTGGACCAGTTGTTTTCCCTAAACCCCTTCACACGTCCTATGACACACGTGCTGCACTGTAGAAACTCTTTCTGAGTGTGAGTGCTGTGGTCAGAAGACAACTTCAAGCAGGTCCCAGGTATCAGATCCACACTGTCAGGCTTGGTGGCAAGCACCTGGACCCACTGAGATGTCTTCGCAGCCCTGAGTAAATTTTTATGCTTCTGCATGTTCTTCATTAAAAGAACGCTGGACAAGTGAGATAAGAAGTAGTTGCTCAGTTTTCTTACTGGCAATTTTATTTTAGCAGCGCCCCCCCCTTCTGTGTTGGCCAGTTTTATGTCAGTTTGGCACAAGTTAGAGTCGTTTGGGAAGAGGGACTTCAACTGAGAAAGTGGCTCCACCAGGCTGACCTGTGGACAAGCTTGGGGTGCATTTTATTGATTGATGGTTGATGTGTGAGGGGTTAGTTCACTGTGGATAGTGACATCCTTGGATAGGTGGTCCTGGGTGCTATAAGAAAGCAGACTGAGCAAGCCATGGGGAGCAAGCCAGTAAGCAGCACCCTTCCATGGCCTCTGTACCACTTCCTGCTGATATAAGCCACAAGTATACAGTCAAAGCACAGCTGACAGACTCATAGACAAACCCACAAGTGTACAACTTCTGGGGAGCCTGATTTACAAAGCTTTGGGAACACTTGTCTTTTGGATAGTCACTGTCGCTTCTGTAGAAATCTTGTGAAATCATGACGTTTCTGCCTTCCATAATGAGATTCATTCCAAAATGCCCTAACAGTGTATAAACCACCATCCTTTAAACCTGACTTTTCCTGTACTGGCAAGTGTATACCTTCTCCCACACTGTGGGTAGCTGGTGTGAAAGCATTCAGGCAGCCTAACTTTTGTTCTCATAGTCCAATCTACATAAAGCTAGACCCCCACAATTAACCTTATTGATAGGACTTATTGACAAGAAAGGATCCCTGAGTAGGGGACACTGAGCAGGAGAGACAGTATGTCTGCTCTTATAAGTCTGGGTGGCCCTGAACTCTCTAACAGCCAATTCAGGAGAGTATAACCTACTGGCCTTTGCTCTACCCTAACAAGCTGTTAATATTCTGTACTTATCATCACCTTTCGTTTGACACAAGGTCTTAGTCTAGGAAATTAACTGTTTGTACCTTTACCCCTAAAATAGACAGGAAAAAAGCTTCGGTCGCTAAACCAGCCCCAGAGAAAGAAATTCCTTCTCACCTGGGTGCCAGCAGATACAGCACCCTGATGCTTACCTTAGGGGCTAAGTTTCACAGCCGCACCCCTTCTAATACATAAGGCATCTACCTTGTGAGCCTTTTATCCATCCTGTTAGCCCTAAGAAAGAGATGCTTGGTATCATTGTTATTTACCAGAGAATTGTTAACTATGTCTGTGTGGGTATGTAAACTGGAAACCTTGTGGGACGGGAGGAACAGCCAAAGGGGATTAAACGGGACATGCTAAAAAGACTTCTGTGAGATAATTTATTTCATTTACCCTCAGACCTTCTTAGTCAGGTTTTTGCCTGTTATAGCAATCCCTCTGAATCCTGAGAGGTTTAAGGGGGTTAACTCCCAAAAATAAACCTCAATATCCTGCCTTCAAGTTCCTGCCTGGTTTGAGTTTCCACCCTGACTTCCCTCAGGGATGGATGGTCATCTGAAAGCGTAAGCTGAAATAAACCTTTTCCTTCCCAATTGCTTTGGTCATGGCGTTTATTACAGCACTGCAAACCTTAACTAAGCCGCTCTAAGTCCAGCCCAGCTCTCCCAGACCCTGTCTGCTTCAGTAAAGAGAGACCCCATAGTTGCAGGGACAACGGCAGTTTGTACGTGTGGTGTGGGCTGTGTGTGTTGTATGGCCTTGGTACTGTGCTCACGGAATGTGTTTGTAGAGGTCAGAGGCCAATGCCAGATGTGTTCAATGAAGCTTCAGGGATCCTTCTGTCCATTCCCCCCACCCCTACAGCCCCTCCCTCCTCCCGCACTGCAGTAACAAGGCACCACTGTACCATGCCAGGCTTTAAAAGAATGAGGGCTCTGGGTTTCTGGCCTCAGGGTCCCCTAATGCTTGCATCATGGGCAACTCTACCAACTGAGACGCCTCCTCAGCTTGTTGGTTTTATTTTGTTGTTATTTCATTCTCACTGTTTTATTTTAAGTGAATGTAAGTTTAATTAAAGTGTTGGGCTTTGTCATGGCATCTTCATATGTGTCATTCTGCTTTGCTCTCGATACTCGTTTTCCTCGCTGCCCTCTCCCACTCTGCTTGGTTCCTGTCCTTCCCTGCTAGCCCCGCTTGCTGCTTACACATCAACTATATTCTCTCCCCCTTTTCCTGCCTCCTTCAGCTGCCCTTCCTCCTTTCTCTTAGCTCCCTCTTCAGTTTCATAACTTACACACATTCACACTCAATGCACACATACATACATACATACATATGCACTCACACACACATACTCACACATATGTGTACGCACTGTATGTACATACATGTGCACACTGATCCCCACATGGGTACATGCTCAGTACACTCACATGTGCAATACTGCAGGCATACTCACCCATCCGTGAACACATGCACACACACTTGCGCATCCATGCACGTGCACTTGCAAGCACTCTCACAAGCACATGTACGCAGGCACTCAATTTTAAATCCAAGTTCAGCATATAAGAGAAAACATGGAATTTGCCTTTCCAGATGTGGCTCATTTCTCTCAAGATAATGCATTTCAATCCACCCAACTTTTAAAACACAAAGAATTATTTTATTAACTTCGCTAGTGGATTCAGCAGTGATTTATATCCACTAGTAGATTCACTAGTGAATTGGTTTTCTTAAGGATATGATCTCCTTTGAGCGCATCATCTTCTTTGACCGTTTGCCCTGTGCCTTCCCCCCTCTCTTTCTACCTCTCACCTCCTGCTAGCCCTCTTCCTTCCCCTCTGTTTCATGTTATAGATAAACCAAGCATCCACAAATGAGAGAAACCATACAACATTGTCTTTCCTAGTCTAGATTATTTTTAAAAGCATTTTTGTTTTGTTTTTGAGACAGAGGCTAGGCTTAGGGTCAAAGTACAGATCCGCCTGCCTCAGCAGTTTTCATGCTGGGTTTGCAGCATGTGTAAGAATGCAGAGCAAGGTGGTCAAACATGGAACACTCTGAATCAACCCGATATAGCAAAGACCCATTATTAGTTAAACTCTGCTTGGGCAGGGATACCCTAAGAAGCCAGGCCTCCATCATGTCCTGGTCCATTTCTGCCGAGCAAGTGCCAATGGAAGGAGGGAACATGATCATGTGACCTCTTTCGGTTTGTGTGACCCAGAGGGACACTTTCTGATGTAGCCTTACAACTGAGTAAGTCTTCTCCACAAGTCTTTCCTGGGTAGCCTGTCTAGTATCCTCCTCAGTGGCTAAAACTGGCGGCGTGGACTCTCCGCCCTGCCTTGACTCCACCCCTCTTCTGATCTCTATCTGGTTCTCTGTCTTAGTATTTTGAGAAGGGAGAGAAGAGATCGAAGATTTAAAGAGTAAGATCTTCTGTACAGCCAAGATGCATGTAGGACGTTCCGTTTTATTTCGCGTGCCAAAGTCTACCGTTAAAACAAGGAGAAGCTGCCCTCCTCTGCCAGCCTAGTCCCCCATTGGTTGCCAAGGACGATGTAATGCGAAAAATGAATTAGGGACTCTACAGGGCACAGGGTGGCTGTCACCACCTCAATCTCTTTCCACACCACATTTGCAAACATGTCGTGCACCCCAGACAGGAGCAGATGCCACAGGCACCCACTTCAAGCCTGGCATCCTCATCACGACCAGAAAGGGATCTAGCCAAAGTCAGCACAGACACAGAGCAGGTGGCAGTGGTGTGGGAGGGCTCCCCAAAACTGAGCGGAACAGATGGCCAAGCGACATGAACTCACAGTACACATTTTGGAGACTAACAGGCACTGGGGATCACAATTTGTCACTGCAGCAGGGACCTGGCTCAAAGTGATGGAGTGAGAGGCAGCCCATGCTGGAGTCTTTGGACCCATGTTTGTTTCCTGACACTCCCGCTGGGACACATTTGAGCATTTAGCCTCAGAAGTCAGTGTGTTCATAAAGGGCAGTTTTGTTGGCCATCAGCGGCCCTGTGACTGCAGCAGGCAGAATTCTTCCTGTGGCCCCTGAGGCCTGCAGACCATGAGTTCTTTAGACTTTCCTTCCCGCAGGCTTCTCCAGTTCAGAAGTCAAAAAGCAGAAGCACAAACATCCTTCAGCTGGACATTTTTCTCTGCCTTGGTGAGGTCTGCACAGAAATTCTTAGTAGGACTGTAGGGTGTCCCAGCAGATGGCACCCATGGCACTTCCCAGCAGGGTCCAACAATAGTGTTTCCATTAGGAATCTTCTTGCACCTCCTCCTCCAATTGTATTTTGAGCCCAAATGGGCAGCACTGGGACCTGGGAGGCTGGGGGCCCCAGAAGTAGCATATCAGTCTTGCTAAAGCCCACCTAGCATTCTGCATGTTTGGGGAAGGGGCTGATGTTTGCTGTGGATGTACTGAGGGCAAAGGTGGAATCTCCACTGTCAGAATCCAGGAGTGGCTGCTCCCAGGTGGTGGTGGAAGACCTGCATATGTAGCTGTGGCCAAGAAGGGGAAGCAGCCCTGGGAGAGGGATGTCAAGGACCAAGAAATGGAGAGTGAGCACTCTGCCCAGCCACCCTGCAGTTATTTTGTGTGAAGCTTTGTCTTTGAAACATTTTCCAACAATAAGCAATAGAAAATATGCTATATGAAAAGCTCTGTCCCTGGAAGCTGACCTGTGGCAAATAAAACAGATGGATGGGTCCGTCATCCAAGAAACATATTTCAAACCTAGGGCTCAGAAGGGTTTGGTCTTTCAGTAAGTAAAATTGTCAGCTCCTGCACAGGAAAAACATGGAAAGTGGCTTTTGGATTCATCTCTAGGTGTGTATATGTGCATATGTGTGAATGTGTGTGTATGAGTATATGTGTATATGTGTGTTTTATATTTGTGTGTACATATGTGTATTATGTGTATGTCTACATATATGCATTTGTGTGTGTATGATTGTATTTTGGGGAAAATGAGAATTGAGGTTCAGAGATGAAGCCTACATTATTTGTAGTACAGAGAGAGAGAGAAATTCTCTCTCTCTCTCTCTCTCTCTCTCTCTCTCTCTCTCAGGATCAAGCACAACAGAAGAGGCTGGCTCTGGCCTTGGGTAGGATGGAGCAAAGCAAACCACTGAAGATGGAATAACTAACAACTATCTGAAGTTCAAAAACACCTTTGAGAATGTTACCCTTCTTTAGAAAAAGAATGAAAGACAAACCACTTCACACTGCCACCGAGTCAAACTTGGCTCTTCCTTATGTGAGGAGTCCAGGCAGCCTGCATCTCAGCTTCAACTCTCAGACTTCCTTCTTACAAAGACAAGCACAGGTCCAAGGACCATTAGAAATCCTTGACACTGTAGATATCACAGACCCATGAGTTCAATGACTGCCTGCATTCTTTCCCTTCACTCTCACAGCTTACTTTCTCACACACACACACACACACACACACACACACACAGTCTTCCTGTTTCAGTGGGAAATAAATTGTTTCTGTGCAATTACATGGAATTTTCTTTTTCCCTAAAGGCATGATAAATTAAATACTTGCCTCAGAAAGTATTTCTGTGTCAAGATAATTTATATTTAGAATGTATACTTAATGACTTTTTAAGGAACACAACCGATCAACTTCAGTTACAGAGATTTTAAGCAGTACTGACCATGTTACATTCCTGCCTCTTGGCCTGGACATTTCTTCCACAGGGGGCTGAATGGATTTGTTGATGTTATTCTGTTCTTAGATGCTTTGTTGAGTGAATGCTCTTGGACAAACAAGGATGTTGAGTTCCTTGAAACTATTGGGTTTCCCTTTCTGCTTCCATTGTGCTCCCCATGGGTTCTGATACTCAACACAGCAACTGGCCTCAGGGTCTCATGTAGGCCAGGCTGGCTCAAACTTGTTATGTCACTGAGGATGATATCAACTTCTTGATCCTCCTGCCTGTACTTACTGAGCAACATCACCCATTTAGTTGCTTGCACCCAACTGATGCGGAATTTCAACTTAATGAATGGAGTAACTGCCGTGAGGCTGACCTGAACACCAGGTGAGTAGATCTGAAGAGGTAAAGGTCATTCTAGATGAAGATCTCTTGAGTCTCCATCTTCACCCCAGACATTTCAGCCAAGCAAAATAGTTATAGCCAATCAAACATCACACATGAATCTTGGGGGGAAATCTAACCACTCCTAGAGTGATGCAGAAAATGCATCGTTTACAGATGCTGGAGCAATGCTCTTTCTGTAAATGAAGTCTCAGGTAGAAGGCAGGAGTGGAGATCCAGCGTGGCTGTGGGACTCTAGACTTGACTACGGAGGAATCAAGAAAGCGTGTATGAGAGCAGAGAAAGCAGGACATGAGCTGTCCTTCTGTGTTCTAAAGAAAGTGCCCTTGAATGTCATAAATTAAGAGAATGCCTGCTGAAGCAGAGACACTGAGACAGGCTGAGCTTGCTACCTCAGGAAGAAGGGTAAGCCTTCTCCTCTTGGCCTTCCTTTGATCCAAAAGTTTGGACTTCTGAGAGACTTCAAATGTCTTTGGTCCAAACTCTGGGGTTTGGGAAAGGATGGCCAGCTGGAGCAGCTGCTGGAGATGGAGCTCGAAGCTTCCCCAAAATGAACATAAGCTTTTTTGGTTTTCTTATGGGAAAGGTTTTTTTTAAATAAACCTGCTGTTGTAAAATGGTATTATAAATCCAGAAGAGCGCTCTTCTCAAGGGAAGATGCAGCAAAACCAGAAAGAAGTTGACAGTCCATTTCCTCTATTGTCCCTGAGTGACCTTAGCTTGCATCAGATTGAGTCTACTGAGTCAAGTGAGTCCAGAGTCAACTAATAAGTTGGCCATTATTACACAGGCAAAATGGTGTTTCATCATTTCAGCGGGACAGATTGCTCTTCCACAGTCATTTCTGTTTCATAATGCAACTGGACATTAATTTTTAAAATGTAGCTAAAACCAAAAGTAGACAGGAAACATTTGTGCTCCAAGGGTATATTGCTTTATTGTCCAAACGTGTGATTTCTCTCCCCAGTGGAGCTCCCTCTCCTGTTTTTAGTGTTTGCTTGGAGGAGACAGGTTCTGCTTTTGTTGCCCAGGATATTTTCAGGTCTGTGAGCTCAGGTGGCCCTACCACCTTGGCCTCATTGGACCACAAGGTCATATGAACTGTCTCTGCCTCCTCTCTGACTTTGACCCTCTACTCCTTCCTGGTCCTTTCTGCTGAAGAAAAGATTGCCTAGGTTCTGCCAAACCTGCACCCTGCACTGCCTCTCTGGATCCTTCCTCTCCAAAATGCCTGCTGATGTAAAAACTCACTGGAAAGAGATGTGAGACAGAGGTTTCCATTTTATTCTTCAGTCCCAGCCTTGAACAAGCCTGTCTCTGTACTTCTGTCTCTCTAGTTTTGAGGAGAGAAGTGAGAGTTATTCCTGAGCCATCGAAGCCTGCCCTTATGGACCTGATGATGAAGGAAGGCAGTGGCTGCAGTCTGTGTTGTCACTACCACATGGCTTCACGTCAGTCACTATGCGTAGCAAGATAAGTCAAAGAAAGAAAGCAGAGACAGATGAACAGCAAAGAACTCTTACAAGATGTTCATTTAAAAATTAGTAAATCTAGTGCTATTCAGGTTGTCCAGGAGAGAAGTCATCAACAGTCTTGAACCATTCTAGCTGCCATGGCGTGCCAGGCAAGGTGTGCCCTCCAGGGCAATAATGGCATTATTGTTGTGGGGTTAACCAACTGTTTCATGATTACATTTGAGGCCTGCTCCTTGGCAAGAAATTGATGTTTGGTTCTATAATCCAAGAGCCCATTTCTGGGAAAGCCATAAGCCTTAGGGAGGAAATGTCATTGTTGTGATAAATGCTCATGTTGTTAAACTAACTCCTAAATAGTCGTGTTAACACCTATAGACCAGTGCCGTGCCCAGCTTTCATCAGAGAAGCTTCTCACTAGAGTGGGTAGTGGTGACTGCAGCCTTTCGTCCTGGATGGGAAGGGGCCCAGGAGGGACTGTTGTCAGTTAAGGGTTGTTGGGGGAAGGGTGTCCTTTTCTTCCATGGTTTAGCTGATAAGTTGCCCATGCTCTAGCAAATAGCCCTATTCCAGTTAAACTCAGTGAGTCACACATAAAACCAGTATTGAAGGAAGGACGGGGATTTGCTGGGATGAAAAGTTTTACAGGGAGAGGGAGGAGTATGAGAGGGAGAGACGGTTGAAACAATGGAACTCATTAAACACACACACACACACACAACTGTCAAACAACTATTAAAAACTTAAGGTGACAAAACAAAAGCTTAAATTTAGGGCAAACAGCCCAAACATTTCTCAGAAGATACACAGTGATTAACAATGTGTGAAGGATGCTCGACACCCAAAAGAGCAATCTAAGTCACAACCATAGTGGGGGATCACATCACCTCCGCCAGCATCACAATAAAGGCAGGTGAGGATATGGAGGGGCGGGTCTTACCCACCGTGGGTGGGAGGTTAGCACAGCCATTCCAGACAGTGATGGGGAAGCTTCCTTAGGAACAGACAAACCACCAAGTGATGGAGTAGCCACTGTTCGGTCTGTACAAAGGAAAGATGGGATGGGAACACAATGCTCAGTTCCCTCAGCCCTCACAATAGCCAGCAGCCAGGACACAACATCAGGTCAGATAACCACAGACAGGTTTCTAAAGGAAATGTGGCATAAACACAGGAAAAAGGTATGGAAAGTATGAGTGTGGGACAGAATGTCTCCAAATAAGGGTGACAGAGCTGTCTGCTGTGACCTGGCCCAGAGCTATAAATGCAGAAGAGGATAGCTTTTGTCTTCCTGGGTGGATTGTGTCTGTCAGAAGAATCAAACCCTTTTGCTCCACACCGTCTTGTAAGCAGCTCAGCAGACTGAGACAAAATGGTATCATTGATGTTAAACCTCACATACACATGCATGTACACACATGCACACACAAGCGCACGCATGAAAGCATGCACACACAAGCCTACACACTTGCCCACACAAATGCATGCACTTGAGCATGTGTGTGCATGCACACACATATGTACAGTTAAAGATAGTAATAAATAAACTTTAGTGTCTGAAACATTAGGTCATCCTGGTTCTTCGGCTGAAGTAGCGTTATCTTACAGTGGGTCATTTTTCCCATTTCCCATTCTATTTTGAAAGCAGAACACAACTTGAGTGCACCCCGTTTCAAAGATGTCATCTGAATCAGAATCATTTTGAGTTAGATTTTTTGTTTTTTGTAGACAGGATCTCACATAGCCCAGGCTAGTTTTGAACTCACATGTCAAGGCTGGCCTTGAACTCCCAATCCTCTTGCCTGTCAAGGTCTGCCCCACTGCACCCAGGCTAATCATGCTTGTATTAGATGATATGGCTCCTCTCAGGAGTACATCTTTGAAGAATTTTGGAAACCACAGGCAGCACTAGCATTTTATGGTGACACCATAGGTTATGGTGACATCTGTATTTCATGACTACCCATGATTCTTGCTGCAAATCAGGCAGGCAGACAAGGACACCCTCTTACATGCTTCCGTGTGTTCCTCCATCAGGGGGTCCTGCAGGCTCTACCGCCCAGCACCTCAGAAAGTGATCACCTTTGCAGTTAGGGCTGTTGCAGATGGAGTTAGTTAAGACAAGGCCTTCCTTTAGTGTGGTGGCATGAAAACAGGGCCAGGGAGGTCGGCCTTGGACGTGCCCAACTGCAGGGAAGGGAAAACCGAGGATTGTCCAGCAAGTCAGCAAAAGTGGGGTGGGGGAGCAGGGGTGAGGGGAGGGGAGGAAAGATTCCTCGTGGGCTTTGGGGGAGTACAGTGGACTGATTGCATGCTTCCTACCTCTGGAATTACAGAGTAAGGAGTTTCTGTGGTTTAAGCACCCATGTTTGTGTAGGCTTTGCTATGTCAGCCCCAGAAAGCTAACCTATGCATTCCAGGCTCACCCTCATTGGCTGCCAAGGCTGTTTTTTAGGAACCAAGAATTCTCACATGTCTGTCAGGTATTTCCTAGTTGTTCAGATTTTACAGATTAAGGAACTAAAAATCAGAGAGATAACTCAGCTGACCCAGGCCTGCGGGCCTAGAATGTGACAAAATCTCATGGTCTTGCTCTTGATTTGTCCCCAGGAGCACAACCATCATTAGAGCCACTTTGAAGATGAGGAAATGGAGAGCACCGGGTGGAATGGCCCTCCCCTTATCTGTTTGAAGCTAAACACATTCATTTCCTGTGGTCTTCTCTGGAGGTTATTGACCCACATATTTTCTTTGCTGCTTTTTGCCTCGTCTGATTAGGCTGCACACAGCTCATTTATGGAGCTTCAAACTAAGCAGGAAACCTTGTAAAACAGTGACCAATGGACGGACTTTAACATTTCAGCCCCTTCTAGGACCAGTCTTGAAGAGTGTATGAGCTTACTGCTTACTTTAAAAAATGATACTGCTTTTCAATATAATAATAGCCACCGTTTATGGAGCGCTACTGTTTTTGGATTTACTAAGCCCCTGTACAGCATTGGTTGAAGTTAGCAAAAGACGTAGAAAGTCATTACTATTGCATTACTTTTAATAAAAGAAAACTCCAAGTTCAGTCCCCCACAAAAGCTCTTTGGATGGAAAATATCATAATGTATGGGTGAATGGAGATTAACTGGATATAGGGTGCATCGCCTCGCACACCACACAGGAAGCAGCAAGGGTTTCCCTAGAGCCAAGCTCAGCAAAGCTGATCCACTCAGCTCCCTTTGGGAGGAAGATGCTGTCCCAACACTAACCTATTTTTCCCACAGCATCATTAGCTAGACTCAAGACCTCAGCAGAGGTGCTGGGGCAGTGTTTATGGAAAGCCAGCTGACTCTGCTGATGGCTAGGAAATCAAATTAGCATGGTAGGCAAACAGAAGAGAAAGCCTGGCTAAGTGTTTCCCACATCACAATAGAAACATAGTTTCAAAAAAAAAAAAAAGAAACATAGTTTCAGGTTATGCATGAGCAGAACAAAGTAAAATGTGTGTTTCACCATGACTGGGAGAAAAGATGGTGTGTTCCATCTCCAACCACCTCTGCTAACAGGGCAGCATTTGGTGTGAGTTCTTCTCTGGCATGAAGCCTCAAGATCACCCCCTAAACACAGGGCAACTTGAGTTCCTGTACAGATTTAAAATCAGAACCACACCCATTTTCAGGATCTCATTCCCATCCCGGTCTACTCCAGCACACTGGCTGAATCTGGCTTCTTCGGGGGCCAAAGGGAATTCCTCACAGAGAAGAAAGATGTTCACAGGTTGCTTGACACCCTCAGCCCAGTGGAAGACCCCCTGAGTGTGCAGTTCTTCACTCTGGCCGCTCTCAAATATTGGTCACCTAAAGAATTACCTCAGAGGCTTGTTAAAATCCAGAAAGCTGAGCTAGTTTTAGGTAAGGCCCAAGAAGGGAAATTTCGAATGTTTCCAAAGAAGCTTGCACTAACTCTAAATTACAAACTTCATGGCTGCCAGTAAGTTATCATAGTCACTAACTGAGGCCTGAGAAACAGGACCTGGAGACTCCAACAGTTACAGGATACAGGGAAAAGGAAAGCAAAGCTGGGGCGGGGAGGGCTGGGGTGAGATTCACTTAACTGAGCGCTGGCTTTAGCCTCACAGATCTGGCTCCCATCACCAGCCTTAAGTCAGCCATGTGGGAAACACCTGCTATCCCGGCCTTGGGACATAAAGTCAGGAAGACCACACACAACACCCAGGTCATCCTCTAGACTGAGGCCAGCCCAAGCTACATGAGACCCTGCTTTAAAAAGGAAAGAAAAAACCTCATTTCCTGTTTGACGGAGTCAGAAACTCAGAAACTCAACTCTAAAGATGAACTGATTTTAAATTTTCGTTACTATCTGCTGCCCAAAACACAGAAACATGATTGGGTAGCGGATAAAACTATGAGACGTTCTTGTCTGTAGGGCTCCGCATCTTCCCTAGTGTGCTTGTGTAACAGTGGGGATCGATCGCTGGTGAAGCGGAGGTTAATTTAGCACCCCCTAGAAACACATCCACCTTAGAGGGGCTGTCAGTCTGGACGCATTCCCTGAGTGCTCATGTTCACCGTGAAGGTCTGTGAGTCTGGCTGGCTGGGTTAGGCTGCCAAGGCTTGCCTCTAATTTCCACACTATGACATTTCATAATTTGAGGAGCTGGGGGCATAGAAAAGACTTCTGGAACTGGGCATTTTAGCAGAGATTTTTTTCGGTTGATTACACAGAGGGACAACTTCCACAGTTGCTCGGCTCTTAATTCTGGCTCCTTCTGAAACCTCACAGCTAATTCAGCTGTGTGTCCCTCTGATAATACAGATATTTCACGGTTCTAAGAAAGAACACTTCTCAACCCCCGTTCCCTTTCTCCTTGTCCACCTCCCTTCCTCCTCTAACTGGCAGGTAGCTCTTCTCCTCTGCGAGAGTATATTCTGTAAAGGCAGTATGGGGGCTGGAAGGCTGCTTTCGTTACTAATTAGTTGTGTGTTCTTCCCCAGACTTTAAAGACAGCAAGCTTTCACTCTGAAATCTGATTGCTGAAGTCTCTAAATGAAGTGCTGAGAATATATAATCTTCAGACTAGGAGCTAACAGTTGCATTTTGGAAGATTACATTTGACTCTGAGTGATTGTCTCTCTGCCATGTTGTCTGAAGAAACGATCACAAACCATACAACAAGCAAGAAAAATTGATAGTTTGGCGGTGGGATGATCAGATGGCTATGTCATAAGGCAAGCTTAGGGAAATCTTGATGGGTGCTGGGCACACGGGTACTAGGCACAAAATTTTACCATCTTCTCTCAAGGTTTAAAATTTTTCAAAATGAGTGCCTGGGAAATTCTGCAGTTAGGATATATGTTTTCTATACGCATGCCACACATATTAGTAATTAAATCTCCCAAATGCCTCAATGACTCATATTTGTGATTCTTGAGGACGCGCTAAGATGTGTTCTCCCCTGACCCAGCGTGGCTTTTATTTCAGTAGCTGTGCGTTGTACTTTCACACGATCGGGCACATTCCATGGTGATTTTGAAGCATGTCAAACTCATTGCAGCTGCAAACATCTGCATTGTAGCAGATCCCAGGGGCACTTGAGAATGTCGTCATCATGGAATGAAAACACGACATAACTGTATATTTCTCTTCAGTGTCTCGTGATATTGGAGACAGGAGGAGATAATGCAGTGGGACACGGTCTGCTCCCCTTCCCATTCAAGAAACTTCAACAACCTATCGGGTTCCTTAACCTGTGAGTCTCCCAGGTGTGTGTCTTTGGCATAAGCAGAGCCCTCGGCTTAGATGAACTAAATCACTTAATGTTTGTCGACTCGAGTGTTTTATTGTCCGTGTGAAGCAGACATGTTCTGGGCTCTGCTGTGTGGACAGCTGCAGCCTCACCACATCAAAGATGAAGAGAAGAGCCACAGCTTGACGTCTTGAAAGAGACTCCTGGGTGCTGTGGTGCCAGCAGCTGCTCGCAGGAATGGCGCCCATATCCTCCGGAGGCCAGGAGAAATGGAGGCCAAGGGAAACGGAGGCCAAGGGAAACGGAGGCCAGGGGAAATGGAGGCCAGGGGAAATGGAAGCCAGGGGAAACGGAGGCCAGTGGAAACAGAGGTCAGGGAAAACAGAGGCTAGGGGAAATGGAGGCCAGGGGAAATGGAGGCCAGGGGAAATGGAGGCCAGGGGAAACAGAGGCCAGGGGAAATGGAGGCCAGGGGAAACG